>OMLB01010579.1:7067-23182 GCA_900302555.1 Myripristis jacobus | reverse complement strand
TGTGGGGCGGGGGGTGCCTGGGTGACTCGTGCCGATGGGCTGGTGGAGATGTGGAGCTGGGTGGGGCAGTGAGGGCCAGCTGCTGGCCTCCTGCCCGCCGATCTCGGCCGTAGTCCAGCCCCCGGGCATTTGGGGGAGGGTATCGCCCTGCCTCCCTCCTCCACTCCTCATCAAATGCTGCAGCCTCACCTGGCAGAGGGCGGGTAGGCAAGTAACACATCACAGCGCTATCAACATTACTCTTCCAGTGGGTTTTCTAATGTTTATAACAACTGTAAACACGAATGATTTAATGCCGCATTTAAGTGGACCATTTATGTAAAATTTGTTTGTGTAGGGCTTTGGCAAGGAGGGAACAAGCAAATTCTGTGTTATGTTTTGATTACTGAGACATTTGCCTCAATAAAAAAAATCGCATTACAAATAGGTAACCTATCACATATTAATCACATCTTATTTCAAACGTACATCACTGCTACCCTTTCTTAAAAATATGGATTTGTATACATTCAGAATTCCAATCCCTCAGACAGAGAATATAATGTTTGATGCAAATTATTCTGATGGGAAAATGGATCAAAGTACCTTCTAGCACATTCAGAAAAACTTGAATTTTTCAATGTTTACAAGGCTACAATGTTTACATTTGGATCTCAGTGCAGCAGCTAGAAGAGGAAGTTCCCCTTCATTTGATTAACAGCCGTAGTTGCATTTCAAGTATCCATGCCAGCTACTTTGCCCATCAACACACGTTTACGATTTGCAGTTCAATACAGTGTGTTTGTTGTTGTTGTATGCACCCACCAGTGCTACTAATAGCCCAAAATTCCACTGTTCATCTTTCAGTAATACAACTGCTCTAATTTCTCATTATGATTAGTTATTTGTTCACTTTATATGAGAAATATGATGCTACACCCTGTCCTATCTTCAGAGATCAGGGGTTGTTCACCCACCACCAACCACCTTTTTGTCACCATCGTGACTGTGTTCAAAATTTGATTACTTATTTTACTGTAGAGATTCATGTACCTCCAATGTGCCAGACGCACTGGCATCCAAAACACTACGAGAGGGCCAAAACAATCTCAACCAGCTAAATCCAAAAAGCAATTAAAAGACAACCCTTCAACACAAAAACACTCCTGCTGCAATGTGACCTGACAATGTCACATTTCTGGTGATCTACATCCTGAAACTTGTATAACTGTGGCATTAGATATATTATAACTATCATGATGCTGTCACAAATTGTAGAAGTATTTTATGACAAGGAGTAAACCGAACAGGGAATTTACTCAAGTCTGCAGTCGAGGGTTTAACTCAAAATGATCAGTTATATTTACATCAACACAATCTAACGTACCCGTGAAAACAAAAATGTGCTCATACATGCTCCTAGTTCGTTTATGATTTGATTTAAAATTCATATGCGCACCTTTATTACTGAAGACGACAACATTTCGATCCCAGGTGGATCTTCATCCGGTCAAAAATGATATGACCCGATTTTTTTGAGCTACATGAGATCGCAATGTATCTGCAGTTTTGAGGCTTCAGCTCGGCAAATAGATTTGATGTGGTACGACTATCTCCTCTGCCCATTGTTTCTGTGTTAAAAGGACATTGTTTGCTGTGTGGGTGCAGCTGTTGGAGATAGTTTTGTCCTGGTGGTTGACCACTGAGCAGCAGCACTCACTGCCACTTGGAGGGATGTAAAGCGCCACAGTGAATTAAACGTCAAAATTTTGAAAACAATCAGTCGTCATGTTGGCAAAACAAGGAGAATAATGCCTATGTTGAAAACAGCTGGAATAATCCTTTAGAAAACTGTCTGAAATGTTTCATGAAATTATCAGTCTATTTCCCTTCCATGACTCACTCTCTTCGAGGTTGATGAAGTCCTGTCGCTCCTCGCGGTCTCCGGTGCGGCGGTTTCGTGAGCGCTCCATTACGTGGCCGCGGTCGCCGATGTGGTGGCCGATGGAAAGGCGCTCGAGGCCACTCTCGCTGTCTCGCATCGACTGGCGCGTCTCACGGATCTGAGACGAGGATTGACAGGAAATTCAGGTTATCAAGCCAACCAGCATGTTCTGCCATCTGAATGAATTCAGCTCTGTCTGTCTGTATGATGGCTGATATTTGTACATGACATATTTAGTGTCACTACAGGAACTGGTGACTTTTCATGTTAATGAGGCCAGGAGGTCACAGTCATGCCTGGATTACTGACTGGCCATGCAGGGCACCGGCCGAATCGCTGGTATGCAGGTTCATTAAGACCTACTCGCAGTGCACTAACTACTCTTCCCTAACTATTAGCATCTGGCAGCAAGTTAGTCTCACCCCTCCAGGCGCTGTCCTCATTTCACTGGTTTGCTGAAAGACTTTCGGAGCCCCTGAGTCTAAGGACGAGTAGGAGATCACCGTTGAGGAGGAGTAAGTCTGACAGTTTGGTGAACCAGACATCCTTTCCTGGAAGACAAGGGGAAAAAGTAAATATAAAAGGTGAGGAAAAAAACTGCTTTGGTCAAACTGGCTGCATTCAAGAGCGTAATTATTTTTTGTTCATCTGACGCAGGTTGTCAGAACCACTCACCATGTTTTCCATCATTCCTCCCATCATCCCAAACATATCCATGAACCCTCCACCCTGTGAAAATGAAACACAAGAGGCTGTTGAAAACCAATTTGATTAAAGCAACATCTATAAACTGAGTCATTAATCTCTCAAACATGTCCAATAGTGTCCATTCACTCAAACACTCCTGACCTATTAAAAAATATGGAAAAACATGCCTTTCACTAACTTAATATTACTTTAAAGAGTTGAGTGATCAAAGAAACGCTTAATGCAATCATGAGCTTGAATGAAAAGATGTTTTGTCTTTCATGTAGTAGAAATCCTCTCACTGGGGTAAGGAGAATCAAGTCCAGATCATGTACAGTCCCACAGTATCACCATCAGCAATTGGTTCAACTTTCACCCCAGAAACTTTTACTTCCTCTCACTAATAAAGGACAGACATGAATTGTAGAGGACAATTATGTGAAGTGTTCACCGTCATGATGAAGTTAGAGGACCTGGATGTTTTACTTCCAACTGCCTGACCCGAGTTTGTCTCTCAGCGCGCCGTGATAAAAACAAGCTTCATGCATTACACACAACCGCTGAATATGAAAACCACAACTGGGTGTTTACACAAACAAAGTGTTCTGCATGACAACTAAAGGGCTTATTCTAGATTAACTGTTTTCATGCGTCTCCATACCAACTCAGATAGGCTCTTGTCACAGTAAAGAGAATATACAAGTGAGTACAAGCGAGTTAGCGGACAGGATTTATGAGCTCGGGGCATGTATGTGGCTTGTTGTTTTGAAATACTTAAATCATTCTTGCCAAATTCAATAATGATTAAGCACATTACTAAATGTTCTGGATTTTTATTTATGGTCACATTTAGGCCTAATGACTCAACGGAAAAACTGGAATCAGCCCAAGCATACCCCACACCTCCCCAGTCAGAAATATTCACCAAAATACTAGTCAAGAGATAAGATAATAATATTGAGCAATTTTAGACTGCAGACGCACCTTGGTTCTTCAATTCAACCCTTGTTGTCTTGACATGTGCAAGGTCCAAAATGAAATAACTACACCTCTTTCATAAAAATACTACCACAAAGAGAGGAAAAACAAGCAAATAAACAAACAATCAGAAATACCATTACTCACCATTCCCATCATGCCAAAGGGGGTCAGAGGGCCAGCCTGGAAGAAGAAGTACAGCAAATGTAGACACAAATGTATAATGATTTTAAATTACACAGGCAACACACACAACACCCAAATACCTGTAGCTGCGGGGCGCGGGGTGGCTGAATCTGGGGCGCGAGAGGAAAGGGTTCGAACCCAAATGATCCAAACAGGCTCCTCATTTGCTGCCTGTGAGTTGCAAATGGATCCCTAGGTGGAGGAAAAATAAATTTTAAAAAAATGCAGAAAATTCAGAATCCAGAAGAAAGCAGAAACTCGTGAATTTAAGTGCAGCAGCTGAGTGCACAGAGCAAACTCACAGGCAAGCTTAGGCAAGCTGACACTGATGTGGGAGTTCATTTTAATATATGGCATCACCAGTTTGGATTAACAATTGTAAGCTGCACATATCAAATGGCTTTTCATGCTAATCACATAATGTGCTGAAACCAGCTGGTTACAATGACAACAGACACGCAACTCCCATGCTATAACTTGGCAAAGAGCAGCGTTTGAACACTGGGGGTTCTTTAGTTGAATAAGTTCGTGTTTTATCCTTTTTTGTTAGTGATGCTGTGCTTGTTGAGCTCAGCTAGTTTGCTTGTTATTGGCTATTCAATATGGTGGACTGTGGTAGGCCCTACACAGCTTGCTAGCTAATGTAGGTACCACCTTTAAAACACATTAACAAAAAAACTAGCAAAACTGCTACCAGAAAACCGACCACTTGTAAAGCGAGGATGGATACAAGCGTGCAAATTTGCTATTTTTTGCAAATGTTAAGTGTACTTACATCATGAAAGGGTTGTCATCAACGTCATTCAAGAATCGAAACATGTTAGGTAATTCAGCTGGCTGATGCTAGCCAGCTAGCTAGGTAAATAGTCGGGTGTTTGGGGCTGGGGTGAAAATTATGAACTCAAATTCTTATAAAAATAAAACCAAAGGAGAGCGTCTCTTCTGGCGCCGTCATAAAAAAAATGCTCACGACTGGTTAAATTTGTCAGAGGGACAGATGTGATATTAGCTGCCAGGATGCCAACAGTATTTTCCAGCAACCTGCACTACTCAGTAAAACGGAAGTCAGCCTGACAAAGGAAGCAAAACTACTGGCAAGTCAGCTTCAGAGTGACCGCTCTTCACTTCCTGTTTCCGTTTTTTTCCAAAACAAAGGTTTTGCTCAGTGACCTACAATTTCTTTTTTCATTTTCTTTATAGGTGAGTGGTATTGCTAAGACATTGCTGATAGTTGTTTTTTTTTTGTTTATTTGTTTGTTTGTTTTTTTTGTCTTTGAAAATTAACTGACAATTATATTTATCATGATATTTATTGTAGAGGCACTTCTGTTATTGTGTGTAAAAGTGATAAGATATCTTAAAATGGTCAGATAAGGTCAATAGGGAAAATTTACAGTATGTAGGTTGTTCAAAAGGCAACACAAGAGAGCTTATCTCCATCATGAGCTGCAGGGCAGATCTGCTTTGTATTGTCTTTTCTCTGTATGCTTCAGAGTAGTGCTACAAGTTTTAGAAAAGGGTTGCACCAAAAGGGCTGGGCTTCACAAGATATTTATACACACACACACACACACAAACAACAGTTCTGATGAACAACCACAACCAAGAACTAACTAAAAAATTCACAAAATTGCTTCCCTTTACTGTAATGTTGCCTTCAAGGACATTACGTCACATTACACCATACTCGACAATATGTAGTTCACATCAAAATATCGATATATCACCCAACTGTGTCTATATAAAATGGCAAAACATTAATTGTGAAATAATCTTTGAGGTTTGACCTGGCAACATGTGAGTACCAATTAGGCTAATAAAGTCATTTTTTCATATTTAGAAATACAGCAGTATTTAAGCAACATGACTTAACATAACTCTGGATTAATATAATGACAGCATTAATTAAAGTAGAGAGTATACCTGTGTATTAATTCAATGCAATGTGTGTATGTATGTATTATATAATAATGTCTGGAGGTGCTCACAGTCCAGGTTCAGCCTAGAGCCAACTTGTTACTTACATTTTTGCAACTTTCTCACCAGGAAACTTCTGGTCAAGTAGATTTTACAGTAGATCCTCATGGGTCGGTGCCCCTCATTAAAGCTATTATAGTTAACGTAAACTAAACTATAGGTTTGAAAAACATTTTAGTTAACTGAAATAAAAATAAAAAACTAGACTTTGGAAAAATACGAAAACTAACAGAAACGATATCGTGTACTTACAAAACTAACCAAAATAAATATCCAGAAAATATCTTTAGTTGCAGTCTTTGTTAATTTGGTTAAATTTATCACAACAACATGAGGAGGGATTGGTGCTGATGTTTATCCAGACTGGGACGACATGTGTTAGGTTTTTATTATAATATCTGTTCTGAACTTCTTAAATCTCACTGAGAAATGCCTCCTGTATTAGAATTTTAAACAATAATAATTATAATACTGAAACTAATAAAAACTAAACATTTTTAAACAATGAAAACTAGAATGAGACGAGCAAACCAACTTTGGAAACTATCTGAAACTTAACTGAATTGAATACAAAGTAATGAAAAACACACAACTCTAACACCTCTGCCATCTCATCTGAGTGAGTGTGTTTGCACATATGTCCAGTAGGTGGCGCTGTTCACATCTCTATAGCAGTGACCGAGCGCCTGGTTCGCAGCTGCGCAAAAAGTAATTCGACTCTCAAACCCGGATGTAACCAACGCCTAACCTGTCTGGAGAAAAACGGTGAGTATAGTTGTGAAAAAATGCCAGAATTTATTAATGATAGCTGCATACATATTTAGACACTTGTATCAGGATGTTTCCTTTACAATATCAACTTTATACCGAACGGAAATACTTGTTAAATAGTATATCCGTGGAGTGTAGCGTATCAGCCGAGTTAGCCAACAAGCTCGGCGTTACGTTAACTTAACTTAGCTAGCGTTAACATCGAGTTGTCATTAATCTTAATACACATCTAGCCGGCTTGGCGATTATTCTTTGTCTTAGTTTACGTAAACTGAGTTGTAAACAGCTTTTGGTGGTTTTACACGGGTCAGAAAGGCCATACGTTTTCTAACTTTATCAACCTTCCCCATTTTAACAATAGTTTCGGCGCTCGGTGTGTCGTTTTATTTTTTAGCTTAGTTTATTTGAAACGGCTGGATTTACATGATTTTTCGTGTGGGGAGGAAGTTTCAGTAGTTTTTATTTATTTGATGAAGTGCCTACGGAGCGGAAGTGTCGGCCAATATCCGCAGCTAAACCTCTGGGACTACAGCTAGGCCGATGTCGCTTTTTTTCTTTCCTTTTTCTTTCTTTCAAATCTTTGGTATGTGGCCTATGCGGAACTAAATCTTTTTGCGTCATCAATATTTTGCTCGCACATGTAATAGCAGGACTGGTAAGCCTGTTAAGAAGATTTTCCTCATTCCTGTCAGTCTTCACACACGAGATTTCTCAGTCTAATCGCTAGTACACTGCCGCTAGTCTTGCTCAAAACTCCCACTGTTAGTCAGTCACTGTTATTGTTATGTTGTAAATGTGTGACTCGTAGAAATTGAATTTGAATGGTGAGCATTTTTCGTGAGTGGAAGTTGGCTTGGGTAGTCTCTGTAAGATGCCCTTGGGGACGCAGTGTCCACTGTGCTGTGTATTACTTCCTCTCTGTCTGAGCGTCTGGATGTCTGTCTGGGAGCTTTCCTGGCATTAGTTTTCTGTTTTTCCCCCCACAGATGCAGACTATAAAATGTGTAGTGGTAGGGGATGGTGCAGTAGGAAAGACCTGCCTACTGATTTCCTACACAACCAACAAGTTCCCCTCAGAATATGTGCCTACGGTAAGTGGATTGCGTAAAGCGATGGGTTCTTTGACTTACCACAACTTTTCCCCCTTTGTTGTGTTGTAGGGCTTTCAGAAAATGTCGTCACACAGACTGTAAACATTTTGTATCATCTGAATTTTCTTTGTTTTGTGTGTCCAAAGGTTTTTGATAATTATGCAGTGACGGTTATGATCGGGGGCGAGCCCTATACACTCGGCCTTTTTGACACAGCAGGTAATGTGGATGTCTTTGAGATGCTCTCTTTTTTTTGTCAACATCATATCTGTCACTCTAAATCCTGATAGGAAAACTTAGTAATCCCTTTTTTCCTGATTTATCCTTCCAGGTCAGGAGGATTATGACAGGCTGCGCCCTCTCAGCTATCCACAGACAGATGTATTTCTTGTATGTTTCTCTGTCGTCTCCCCTTCATCTTTTGAGAATGTCAAAGAGAAGGTTAGTATTTTAATGTCACTACTTTTATCCTAGATTCCTACGCTGGATTAGAGAACATGACCTTGGCCTGTTAAACATTACAGCAAAGGATAACATTTTCAATCTGTCCTTAATTTGTCTTTTTTTTTTTTTTTCAGTGGGTTCCTGAGATTTCTCACCACTGCCCTCGGACACCTTTCCTATTAGTGGGCACTCAGGTGGATCTGCGGGATGACAGTAACACTGTTGAGAAGCTGGCCAAGAACAAACAGCGCCCGCTGTCTCCAGAGAGCGGAGACAAGCTGGCTCGTGACCTCAGGGCTGTCAAATATGTGGAGTGCTCTGCCCTCACACAGGTATGGGGCCAGGGTTCACGGCCTTGTTAAAATGCAAGCAGCACAACTTTTTGAAATAAGGAATACTAATGTGCTGTGGTCCATATTGCTGTTTCTTACCCTTGCTTTCTCTGTTTCTTAACCAGAGAGGGCTGAAGAACGTGTTTGATGAGGCCATCCTGGCTGCCTTGGAACCTCCTGAGACCAAACCCAAGAAACGCTGCGTTTTGCTATAGATGAAAAGTAGGAGTGAGGGATGAAAAGGAGGAAGAAATAGGTGGGATGAATACAAAACATGAGATGGATCAATGACCATTTATAGAAAAAAAGGACAAAACAATGGGGAGGGGAGATGAAATGGCATTGAGACTTACTCTAATACATGTACACTGATCGTGCCTTCTAAGTATATATTGAGAGAGGCTGAGAGGAGCAAAACAATTCCCCTCATGCAGTGAATGCAGTAGGAGAAATATAAATTTCCCTTTCTCCTTTTCTTCAAGCTTCTAGAGCTAGCAGTGTTTTCCTTACCAATTCTTAGGTGGGGCGGGCCCCCCTTGCCTGTCACCATTGCCCCCCTCTTTAAGATACACAGATTTACATGATTGCCATCGGCCTCCTTTGTGTTTTGCTTGCTGTTTGTGGCCAATTGGGGCTTTTGAACCCAGTTTAAGGAAATACAAATGGGAACTTATATTAGTTACATTTAACATTAAGTTACTCAGTGGACAGTGATTAGTTACACATCTGAAGGGGCAACTTAATGTTAAGTGGTACTGTATTTGCTTTCTTTTTTGACAGTTTTGAATTGAATTAAGAAAGCATGGGATTTATTGTCACTCCAAGCCAAGGTAGCTATTGGTAATAGTCACTTTCTTCCAACTCCCATTGAATTTTGGGAAGGCCAAGTGCTTTGTCACCAATTTCCTCTCTGCAGGTGACTTTTTGAAACAAATTCATCTTTTTTTCTTTTTTTTGTGTGTATAATGTATTAATTCTATGACTTTGTTATTTTTGGGAAAATTTTTAGCAGTTCATTTTGAAACTTGAGTTCTTATTTTATCCTTTTTTATTGCTAGACTACCAATTTTGAGTGATTGATAATATAACAAATTAAGCTGTAATATTTTGAATAGTTCTTCATCTTGATAGAAATTGAGATGATAACCTTTCCTAGTAAATTTCTGGGTGTTTGTAATCACAGAATGTTTGTAATAAAATGGTTTAACTGACATAAAAATAGTGATCCATTTTGTATGTCTTGAAGGAGGAAAAGGAATGCACAACAAACTTTTAAGTAAGAGGATAATTTTTATTTTACCGGTTTAACTTTGCAGCAGGATGTTTCATTGTGGACTGACAACGGTGGTAATACCTTGAGCATGTCTCGTCAATAAGGAACTCAAGAAACGCTTCTCTTGGCATTTTGGATAAACTACTATATTTAATTATGTTTCCTTGAACAGCCCTACTGCTTGTGCAGTAACATACATCACAAGATTCATATAAGCATGAGGGACAAAACACAAGACAGACACTGATGTAAGATGAAGTTATTCTTGCAGTTTACGGCATCATTGATGGAGTCAGAAGTGAAGCTTTGGCTCAATGCCAGATATACAAATAAATAAGGCAGAATATAGGCAAAAAGACAAATACAGTAAATGTACAAAGACTTGCTAGCCTATGATGCTGAACTCAAATCATAGACACATGCACAAAACAAAAATAGCGCTGTAATGTTTCCCTGTTAGTTATGGTTAATTTCAGCTTTACAAGCTTTGTCAGTTCAAGGTAAGAGAAACTCTGAATGTGTGTTCATGTGTATATGCGCATATGCATGTCTGTGCTTGCCTGCTCATCTGTCTCAGCATTTGAATATGAGTGTGTTTAAGAGGCGGTGATTTATATATGTACATTCCCTACCCTTTATATTTTGTCACTGGTCTCTGCTTCCACATGTGCACTTCTCACGTTTGGCTCTGGCCTCCTTGACCCTCTGTGAAAATGGGTTAAAATCAGGTTATCTCTCAACCCAGGCTGAAGACAACCCTGGGATTGATGTTTTCAGTGTGAAAATTGGTCCATTGTGTTCCAGTTATTCTTGTCTTGTGTTCAGGAGTGTCTGTCTGGTGGTTTGTTTGCTGTTGAGCACAGGGCCTGTCTGCTCAGTACACTGGGTCCTTGTTGGACGCTCTTACACTCTGCAGGTGTGAATAGTAACTGTGTTCTTGCACTGCTGGCAGCGGACCGAGCAGCACCAAGAAAACTTGCAGGAGCAGCGCTGTACCACCTCAGCTCGGCCTGCTCTGTACCCCGGCCCACAACACACCAGCTCGCAGCCATCCGGTGCCAGTCGAGAGGTACCTGGGGGATGTTTGATAAATAGTTCTGTTAGATGATAGCCACATCCTTTTCCTGCAGCAAATTATTTGGAACTGTTGACTGATTTGACTGACTAATCAAATGAGTAATTGGTTTATTTGCATTAGTCTTTCCATGTAAGGTGTCACTGCAGCCATAGATTTGAATATAACTCACCATTACATCGCCTTCCAGCAGTCCCAGGGATACCATTGTCGGGGTCAAGGCGACAAAAATCTGGGGAGGCGGCGAGGTACACCAGGTCTCTGGCAGCAGGGGGTTTGACTTGCGGGTCACGCGGCAGCAGGGCTGTCCTGGATCCTATGCGAGTCAGGCGGACCTATGAGGGAGGAGGAGAAGGAAGGAGCTAGTGAGGGGTTCAGCTTTCAGTGCCTCAGCAGAGCATATAGGGTGTCTATAATCCTCTCACCCTGTAAGCATACTGAATTTTTTTATGTACTGAGGTGGGAAAAAGCAGAAGAAACCAGTTGAAAATATTTTCTAATACCTCTGTGGCTCCGTCAAAACGCTCCTTAAGTACAGCGCCAACACGCCTGAACGGGGGCATGACCTTCCAACAGGTCCTCAGCTCACAGGAGCCAGAGACGCCATGGCACTTACACTCCACCTGCATGTTGTGAAGGATGGCCTGAGGAGAGGAGATGACAGGAGCATATTATCACCGAATCTCACAGACAGTAGTCAGAGTTGCAAATTGATGGTGACGTAATCAGAGCATGCCAGCGTGCCACCAACCTTTCGACCAGCCTCGTTGTTGTGGATATTCATGAGCGGCCTCCCTGTTGAGAGCCCTTTGGCCCTTTCTGGTTCATCCACAAACGTTTGGGAGAACGCCACACCATAGGACAGGTTGTCACTGCAGCCTGACCACTGAAACCCTGAGAGAGAGAGAGCAGTGATCTCACCAGATCCATCAAGAATTACCACCTTGTGAATCTGGTCAGTGATAATAGTAGACACTTGGTGAATCTGGTAAAGAGTGAATTTATTTTTTAGACTGAATCTGAGCTCACCCTCAGGGCTGACCCCCCTGACCTTCCTGTCACAGCCACACCTCTCTAGCTCCCCCCGACTGCAGGCTCGTGTCACAGCGACTGCCATGGCTGCAGAGGACAAAGCGTGCACAAAGGCCGCCTCACGAGTGCCTGATTTCATAACAGCACACGGCACAGAAATGGCAATTTTGAAATGTGTATACGCGAACAATCAGTGTTTGAACTTGAATTGAGAGCAGTGAATCCAGGTGTTTCTCCATGACATCACTTCCATAATCCTGATGGGCGTACCTTGGTTCATGACTCTGCCAAACACGTTGATCCCACGTGGGGTGGTGGAACAATTCCAGCGGCGATTCCTGAACTGGTGCTGGCACTGAATTAGACAGTGACAGACAGACCAAACACAGCAGTGAGATAGGGGGCCCTCAACTGGAAGATAGTATCCCCAACACACGTTGTTAATGATGTTGACGGTGTCACTGATGATTAGTAGTGGTGAGACCGATAATCATGACAATAACAAAAATGCTGGATGCAGGTCATGACCTTCTCTGGCCGTACCTCTTCTATGACCATCTCAGCTGCTTTGCGTACGGACTCCATGACCTCCCCCCGAGCCCTGCACACCCCCACCTGGCCTGGGGACAGCCCTCTCAGCCGTGCACAGGGAGCAGCACCAGACACAGGCCTTGAGCGAGGCAGTCTCGCCAGGGAGCTGGGACATAACATCAGGGAGTGGTACAGTGACAGCAGGGGGAGATTATTGAGTAGGGAGGATACATAATTAAGCAGAGGGAGTGTGACAGCGGAAGAGCACAAGAAGGAGCATTTAGGAAAGAAAGGAAGGCATAAAAGGATAAAGAGGTAACCATTTGGGAGAGTTTTAGAAAGAAAGAAACAAAATGAGGGAAGGACCACCAGATAAAGACGATAGAAAAGGCACAGTGAAGGGAGAGCAAGAAAACAAGAAAGGTCACCAAAAGAGAGACAAAGGAAGAAAGGGGAGTGACAGAAAAAGATTTAGAGACACGTCACCATCTTTTAAAAGTTATAGCATGACAAACAAACTCCCTCTTTCTTTTCCTCCCCTGCACGCCAGACTTACAGCCAGTTTGTTGCCATGGTGGAGTGGGTTGCCCATAGCAACAGCAGGAGGAGTGGTGCCGTGAGATTGACAGCGGAGACAGTTGGCATCAGACTGTCTGTCTGTCCGTCCCCGTGCGTCAGGCTGGGTCCTTGGACGGCACGCTGCCCGTCTCCACAGTTACACTGCCTTGGCTGTCAGTCTGTGTGTATGTTGTAGCGCTGGTCTATGTTTCTGATCCAGATCCTGGGGATGATCCCCGCATATCTGTTGAGAGGAAAAGTTAACAGATTGATGACAAATACACTGTTGGAAAAGTTTATTATGTTCTTCTTCCAAGCTTTTTTTCGACCATCTGGTTCACAATAGTTTCATAATTAATCATTTAATCTCTTACTTTGTAAAACTGCCTGTATGTAACGACAGATTTTAAGTTTCAGATTTAGAAGACCACAAAATAACTGAGCATTTACTGAAAGACTGTCCACACAGTTCACATTTGGTATAATCCATCTGATTAACAGCTGGATTATACCAAAGACATCAGTCTGTGATACTTGTATTTGTTAAAAAAAAAAAAGAAAAAGAAAAAGCAGTTTTTCCTGCAATGTCCAGCAGCAGCCTATTTCTGAGATAAGATTAACAAAGTTTCTTACCAGTTCATGTCCAGTGATATCCAGTTATCCTTTTTTCTGAAATTATGTTGATCAGATTAAAATATAATCCAAATTCTCAGTCAACTTAATCGGTAATGTTGTTCAGTTTCCTCTGTTGTGCTGATAGCAGAAGCATGCTCATAGCAGGGTATTATAAAAGTTATCCTTTAGCAACAAAATTAAGTCCACATATCCAATTTCTTTGAAAAAAATTAGTGTAGTTAAAAAAAACTGCCCAAAATATCAAAAACTTTGCATCTGGTAATGCTGCTCAAAATCAAGGTGATTTTGCAAAAAAGGCATTATGCATTGTATTAACGGGTACTTGGTTCCTTCCCAGGAAAAACAAATGTGTCCATTCCAGTTTCAAACAGCAAGAAGGAGTGAGAAAAGTGAGATGGGAGTGATGGGTTATAAAGGAGGTAGAGAGTGAGGGTGGGAGAGAGAACAGGAGTGATGTAGGGTGACAAAGGGAGGGGAGGAGGCATTGAGATGGATAATAGTTGCACTACAGTACATTAATATTGACACTGAGCAATCCTGTGCCCTCTATTGTGCTTGTTTAGCACGAGACCTAAGATGTGACCTGGACCGGAGATTGAGTCAAATAGAAGTCTGATGAAGGATTATTCCAAAAAAAAGTATGACTGTGTAAGTGCACACACACTGATATGGATTTATGTGTCTGTTTCTGTGCATATGTCCACTTAATGAGTGTTCCCGTATGCATGTGTGTTTACATGTGTATGTATGAGTACATCGATCACCGAGCAGTTTTTAAACACTTTCTGCAAAAGTGCTCCCACTAATTCTGTGGCCCCACAATACAGCGCGCCAGTCGCATATTACAAACTGCAGCCTTGTGTTTTTTTTTTTTTTTTTTATTGAAACATTCTGCAGGAATATAGATCCACAAGGTGTCACACAGCATTCTCATATCAAAACTGTGACGCAGCGTTTCCATCTGCACGGATATGTATATGCATGTGAGAAAGTGTCTTACCTAATGTTTAATTTTCCCAAACTTTGTTGCTCATTTTACGAGTCACCCCCCCCTCCCCTTCTCTATCTCCCCCGCATTTGCCCTCTCGTTCTCCCTTTCTCCCACTCCCTATATTGTCTTAGAAGAAGGGGTGACATTTAGACAAGGGGAAGAAAACACACTGCCGACAAATATTGGAACTGAGGCAAATAAATCACGAGATAGGAGGGAAGGGGGGGAGGATAAGGAGAGAGGATGGATGTAGAAAACGACAGTGTTAAAGTGGGGTTACAGTAGGAAAAGGCAGGAAAGCATAACAAGGCAGAGAGATATTCATTTGAAAAAAAAAAGTGTGGAACATTATTATGAGGGTGCATTTTATAGTTGAGAGGAGAACCTGAAACACTCCTGACAATGTTTTATTAATTTATGCTAGTAGAGCACTGAGGGGCAAGGCAGGCAGCACTGTGCATAAAACTGTGTGGACATTTCTTTTTTTTTAATCTGCTGCAAATCATTTGCCCTATTAATCTGAAGTGCACTGACGACAATTTAGTTTTTGTAGTCCCCCCCTCCCTTTGTCTCATTGTGTTTGTATAGTCCTATAGTGATGTAACATTACAGCGAATTGCTCTCACTTCCAAGAATAGTGCAGAACCTGGAAACACACTGGCACTGCATTATCTTTAATTTTATCTATTGGTGAAGTGTTACAACTCCTCATCTACTGAGTGAGAGCTCAAATTTTGGTGTAATTTTCCAAGTTTTTTTAACAGTAGGAGTTGCACGGTGCTCTCGGAGACCATTGAGGTCAGTAAAGCTTTGTGCTGGCCTTGTCACACCTGATTGAACGTATTTACTGCTCTTAAGGGCTCATTTGTTGAATCAGATGAGTCAGTGTGGGACTGGAACCAAACATTTGCAGGCGCTGTAGCAGTCTAGGGTTTGGTGGCCTGTCTACCTGAACCCCCTGACACTCGGTTCACCGTGAGCAAAAGGATAAATATTCATTGCCACCCCAACGCCACCCGGTCAGGCACACACACACACACATAGACTCTCCCCGGCTCTCTTTCATGCATGCACTTTCCCCCGTCCATATCTGTAAAGACAGGTTTCTTTTAGGCCCCCTCACTCCTTTTTTTCCATCTTCCCCATGTCGTATTCCTCCTTTGTGTCCCCTGTTTCTCCAAGTGACGTCTTCCGCTGTCTCCCACGGCAACGCCATGGTGATGAGCTGACCACTGTCATGTCCGGCGCCTCTGTTATGCTCATCCCTTCATCCCTTCACCCCTCTCTCGTAAATAACTTCCCCTCTTTTTTTATCTTTATCTTTTCCCCCGTTTGTGGCCATTTTATCATGCCAGGACGGCCTAGTGCTGATTGACTGTAGCCAGGTTGCAGAGCCTAAAGGGATGCTTGTTAAAACTCGAGCATGGAGCTTGCAGTATAGGTAGAGATGACTTACATTCCCTCAGTTACAGTGGGAAACACTTTGAGAGGCTCAGTTGTAAGGTGGGGCAACTCTGAGCTATTACTTTGTTTAGAAATGCTTACTATGGGATGGGTGGTTGACCTCATTTTGATACGGTTGCCTTAGGTAATTACAAACTCCATGAACATATTTCTCCCCAAGGTTAT
>OMLB01010567.1:1727-13920 GCA_900302555.1 Myripristis jacobus | reverse complement strand
GAAACCGGCTTCCCTTCCATGTCAGGAAATTACTTCAGTGCCTAAGTCCAGGACTGTGACCCACTTATTTAGCACAACATACAGTGTATCATAATTCTCACCTTACCAGCCATTCCTTTCTCTTCCTGCCTTCCTCCTGCTTGAGAGTCATCTGAGAGCCTCCCGTCAGATTTTGAGTTTTCTGTTTCACACATCCATACAAGCATGTGAAAATGCTCTCTCTCTCTCTCTCTCTCCCTCTCCCTCTCTGTCTCTCTCTCCCTCTCTCTCTCTCCCTCTCTCACAAGCATGCAAACTTAAGCCTCACTTTTTAACATTTCTATCGTTTGAGTATTTGGACAATTACTGTGTTATAATTTTAATATGTGAAACCACTGCCCTCTCCCTGGGTGACTGTTTGAAAGTCACCGAGGGGGGGACAGTTTCAGTGCTCACTGAACACTGAAAGCCTCAGATCATACTGGACTAGGGCTGCTGTACTATTTTCTTCGTATACCAGAGCCAGTATCATGATACCAAGTGGCATTCCCATTCAGCACCAAAAAAATATTGATAAAAATTCCTTTGAGCAGGAATAGGTGCAGAAGTTAGCTGACAGCACAAACTAGCAAGTTAAACAGCTGCTTCTCTGCATTGTGCTTTTGTTATGCTCAACAATATGAGTAGCAGGAACCTATTACATTGATTAAAGAGGAACCGTGCCACACACCCAAATATCTGTGAAGCCTGACACCTAATGGTGAAAAGTAGGGTAGTGAACTAGCCATCTGCTTTGGCCGGTCTTTGATGCCAGGTGATGTCGCCACGTTACATTCTATAGGCGATAGAGAGAGACAAAGCTCAGCTACACTTATAGGCCATTGGGAATTATTTATTTTACACCAAACAGAAGATGACATCATCTGCCACCAAAGAGCAGCCATCCTACTTTTACACCATGAAGATGCCAGGCCTCACAGACCGAACCATGTAGGCTCAATGAAATTACACATGTATTCCAGGTTTTGTTGTTGCTGTTGTTGCTGTTGTTGTTGTTGTTGCTGTTGTTTTTGTTTGTTTGTGTTGACTCTAAATTGTAAATTGACTGAAATTGACCCTTGGCAATTTTGATTATTGCAGCTTTCATATTGCCAACACAAACATTTCTCTTGTTTGATCTATGAGCTTTGATTCTCAAAGTAATTCTTGAAAAACGTACAAAATGTACAGTGAAGTGAAGTGAGGTGAAGTTATAGTTTATTTATTTCCGTGGGGAAATTCGTCCTTTGCACTTGACCCATCCTGGATACTAGGGGCAGAGGGCAGCCACAGTGCCACAGCACCTGGGCACCAGCTCCAGTTCTACAGGCAGTGCCTTGGTCCGGGGCAGTAACCTAACACACATGTCTTGGATGGTGGGGAAACCAATTCTAATCAGGGCAGGTTATCAGGCTTCATGAAATTTCAGATTTGGGTCATAAGGTCATTGGTTTACTGTGTGCAGATGGCCTTTTAATGTCTTTTAAACTTTTAATGCCACTGTTACTGTAGGTTTCCAGGGAGCAGTTCCCCAAGCTTTGCATCTGCAATAGCTGAAGTATTTTAGGGCTGTGTAATATAAATGACTAATGATACTGTTCACCATTCAGATTTCCTAGGCGGTTTCCTCAGCACATCAGACATTCACTGCTTATATTCCAACAATTATATGTGAAATTAAAGTGTCTGCAAACAAAGTATTAACTGGTAATGAAAAAAGATGCACTGCCTCAATAAAACATAGAGTGGGTGGAAAAAAAAGATTAAACATGTACCAAATGCTGCCTAGTCCTCCCACCATGGTATAACCGAGCAACACAATCTGCATAAAGGACAATTTGTCTTCATTAATGGTAGGGGAAGCAGAGTAGAGTAATGCCCCTTTCGGCAGACCTTTCCTCAGCTGTCCCTATCACATGAGGCCTGCCTGCCTGCTCGCCTCTTCACACCGCTTGGTCGGGTGTTATTATTCACTGGTGGGCTATCTCATGACAGGTATGCAATGGAATGTAAATTCCCTGCCTTGTTAGGGTGTTGGGAGGCTGTGTACTTGCGGTTCGGTTAATCACTCATCCTCACTGGTTCCCCCCTCCCCTCTTTTCCCCCTTGAACACACACACACACACACACACACACACACACACACACACACACACACACACACGCGCACTCTGAGTCATCAGGCTCACCTTTGCACTGTGCATCACATGACTGAGAAGAAAGGCAGAGGTTGACAGAACATACTGCAGCCAGATTTGCTGGAAGTCAGCCAGTGTTGTGCCAAAACTCCTCTACTATAAAATGGCAGGTGTGGTTACTTTGACTTTCTGTGCTTGCAAAAACGAAACACCCAACAACAGAACATTTGTTCTCAAGGCTCTGGATAAACCTGTTCCCAGTTTTCCCAGCTAGAGGCCTCAAGGCCATAACTGGAATACCTGAAAGGCACACCTGCCAGGTTGTCTGGGTGTCAGTTGTTTCTTTGCATAAATACACTCTAATCACCAACGTCCTCCACTTCTACTGTTTTTGCTTTCCGCTGTTTACTTATTTTTATTGATTCTAGGAAAACAGAGGACTTGACTTTGAAATCTCTGAACAGCCTTTGGTGTATACTGAAACTACAAATTATTGGCAGTGTCCTCCCAACTTTGAATTGCATCTTGGTTTGTGCAATCCCACCCTCCCTGATTTTGTAAACTCCCCTTCACACTTTCTCATGCTTTACCCACTACACTGGATTAAATTGGTCCGTATATGAGTTTTTTTTTCTGTTTTTTCCCCATCTGTTTAATGGAAAGACCTGCCAAGATTCCTACTACTTTCTGCATAAAGTTTAAGATTTAACATGTGTTACATTATATGCTCTACAGCTGTTTTCATTGCTGCATCTGTTGTCTGAACATTTTATTGTGTTTTTCCTCTTATAGGTGTAATACACCTGTGTTTTTTGTGCCACTGAGACTGCAACACAAGGATCATGGTATAAAGCAGCATCTGATTTTTTTTTTTTAAGTTTAAAAATGTTTAGAAGATTTGGATGTTTTTGCAAGCTTCTTTTTGTGGAGCAGTGATACTGTCTTCAACTACATTTTGATTGTGTCCTTGCAGCTGTCGCACCGCAGAGGGAGGAGCCTCTCTGAGGGCCTGACGCTGGAGGAGTCAGAGCAGGGCCGATTGGTCATCTCCAGCGTTGATGACAATGCCACAGCCAATCAGGGACTCAGGGAAGGTAAGACCCTCCAGTTTTTTTGGATCACAGTGGATCGTCTTGGAAATAAAATGCAAAATCTCTGAACTCTTAGGGTTGGAATAGTTGTTTTTAAAGTAAAATATTGCACATTTTACTCAAATCGAAGGATCAAACCTTCACATTTTAGACCCCATATATGCCACAGATTTTTGTCAAAATACCAAAATACGTTTATTCGTAAAAGCTTTAAAAACTTCTCTGGTATGGTTGCTTTGCTGCTTTATCTAGTTAATGTGAATTTACATTTATGATCCTGTTGTACCAAAGGCCTGATGGGGCGCTACTGCCAGTGCCATGAGTCTGAATCCCACAATGGTCTTGTTCTTTTTCAGGGGATGAACTTGTGGGGGCAGCTATTAATTTTGATGAACTGTCAAAAGACGATGTGCTGAAACTGCTGAGGTTGATGGAGCCGTATAACGATAAGGTCCAAGTCCTCACCAGGCATAACTTGAGTAAGAGCCTCAACAATCTGGACAGATGTACCAAGAGTCCAGGGGAGGTAGGTGGAATATATATCTCTTGAATTTACATCCAGTTTATTCAGAGAATGAATGAATGAATGATTTTTTTCTTCATACACAGGATAGCATGTAAGAAAAAGGTTAAATCTACCTCTACTACTGTTTGCAGAACAAAAATTGTTCTTATTTGAAATATTGCCTTTAAGATAATAGCTTAAAATCTCCATGAAATTACCTCACACGACCTCTACTTCCTGTAAACCAGTGTTTGTTAAATAGTGACATCATCCTGCACTCCACCTGTCACTTCAAATAAAATTGTGTTTCTCCTCCAAACTGAGATCCTGTTGGTTTGCACTTGTGAATGATCGTTCCCTGCACCATGTCCCACCCAAACTTCCTGTTTCAACAGGAAATACATCAATTTAAGAAAGTTGAGAGTCCATCTCATGGTGTCTTTAAAGAAACCTAATTTGAAAAACAGTTGTGCTGCAGTTTACAGTATTGTGATGCAAAAAGGGACTGTCATCAGTACGTCACCATACATGACCTCCAACCATCACAGTTACAGAACCAATACAGGGCAAAATGCTGACAGATTATATATATTGCAGTGAAATCCGGTCACCAAGCTGTGGCTTATCTTTGCAGATGCTGATGGATTCCTACAATAGAATGTACAATACTAAAATCAAGAAGTTCCTCAAGGATGACTCCGTTGGTGCTGAAGGAAGCCTTGCGAATGGCTTGAAAGTCAATCAAACTGTACCACACTCGTCCAAGTTCAACCTGAAGGCCAACACCGAATTGCCTCGCGTTGGAGTGGACTTTGGAGTTCCGGAAAAAAAGAAGGGAGATGCTAATGGCAGCAGTCTAAACCTTCCACAATCTGTTCCTGGCTTGAGTCCGCCAACTGAAAATGGAGTGATTCAGGTACCAGGATTGAATGTAGATGCTAGAAGTTCACAACTAAATGGCCCAGATCTTCAGCTTTCAGGGACATTACCAGAGAATCCTGATGGAAACACTAAAGCTGGTGTAAAAATCCCAACTGCTGAAGTTCCATCGGTTGATTTGAAAATGCAAAATCTTGAAAGACCTAATCTTGAAATAAACACTCCTGATATGGGTATTAGCGGAGATCTAGAGGGTCCCGATGTGGACTTGGAAGCACCTAAGTTCAGAGCTGGGATTACAGATCCAAATGTTGACATAGATATGTCAACTAACATGAAAGGACCCAACCTGAACATTGGAAGCCCATCTGGAAAATTCAGATCACCAGGCTTTAAGATGCCAGACTTAGGTCTGTCTGGATCCAAAGTTCAAGACCTTCACTGTGAGTTAAAAACTCCAGACTTGAATCTCTCGGCTCCTAATTTTAAAGAGCGCATTGATCCCCCAAACCTTAATGCCCCACATGTGGATATTAATATGCCTTCCAGTCAGTTAAATCTTGATGTAGATGCTCCCTCTGGTAAGCTCAAAATGCCAAAATTCAAACCCTTTGGCACATTACCAAAGAAAAAAGATTTGGATATCAGTGCAGATGTAAAAACACCCAACCTAACTCTAAAATCACCAAAGATAAAAGGCATAGATGCTCCTGACATGGATGTACCAAACATGGATCTCAAAGCTCCTAAAACAGACCTGCTCTCAGGTAACCTCAAAGTTCCATCACTGAAGAATCCAAGTATTGATTTGAGTGCTCCTAAAATGGATGTCTCCTCTGGTGAACTGCCTAAAATTGGCCTTTCTGGTACGCTGCCAAAAGGACAGAATATGGACATAAATACACCAGATCTGAGTCTCAAAGCTCCCAAGATAAAGGGTGGGATTGATGGGCCTGACTTGGGCCCACCAAATGCCAAAGCAAAATTCAAAGCACCCAGATTTAAGATGCCCAAATTTGACCTCCCCATCCTGACAGTGCCAGATGTTGGCTTTGGTGATGAAGGGCCAGACATAGATATCAACACACCTGATGTGAACCTCAAAGGTCCTAAAGGTGGTTTAGAAATGCCAGATGTTGATTTAGGCAGTCCACCAGCAAAATTCAAAACCCCACACTTTAAAATGCCTGATTTGGGGCTTTCTGCTCCAAAGTTAGATGGCCCTAATTTTGACATCAAGTCACCTGACCTAGATATCTCTGGTCCTAAGCTCAGTGGTGGAATAAATGCACCAGACCTGCACATGCCCAAGGCTGACCTCAGAACCCCCAATCTAGACCTCAATGCCCCAAATGTCAATTTAGACATGCCGTCAGGTAAACTGAAAATGCCAACACTGAAAAAACCAAAGGCAGAGTTCAGTGCCCCAGATCTGGATATTGATGCTCCCTCAGGCAAACTCAAAATGCCTGAATTTAATCTTTCAGGCAAGTTGCCAAAAGGACCAGATTTTGACATGAACACCGGTCTGAAAGCACCAGATTTGAGCCTGAAAGCTCCAAAGTTCAAAGGTGGAATTGAAGCCCCTGACCTGGACTTACCAAATGTGGACCTTAAAGCTCCCAAGTTAGATATAAATACTCCAGATGTGAACATTGGATCCCCCAAAACAAAATTTAAAATGCCCAAACTGAAGATGCCTAAGATTAGCCTCCCAAGCCTAAAAGGGCCCGACATTGATGGCAGCTTAGATCGTCCAGACTTGGATATCAACACACCTGATGTCAACCTCAAAGGCCCTAAAGGTGGTTTAGAAATGCCAGACATTGATTTAGGCAGCCCATCAGCAAAATTCAAAACCCCACACTTGAAAATGCCAGAGTGGGGGCTTTCAGGTCCAAAGCTAGATGGCCCTAATTTTGACATCAAGTCACCTGACCTAGATATCTCTGGTCCAAAGCTCAGTGGTGGAATAAGCCCACCAGATCTGCACATGCCCAAGGCTGACCTCAGAACCCCCAATCTAGACCTCAATGCCCCAAATGTCAATTTAGACATGCCGTCAGGTAAACTGAAAATGCCAACACTGAAAAAGCCAAAGGCAGAGCTCAGTGCCCCAGATTTAGATATTGATGCTCCCTCGGGGAAACTCAAAATGCCTGAATTTAACCTTTCAGGCAAGTTGCCGAAAGGACCAGATTTTGACATGAACACCAATCTGAAAGCACCAGATTTGAGTCTGAAAGCTCCAAAGTTTAAGGGTGGAATTGAAGCCCCTGACCTGGACTTACCAAATGTGGACCTTAAAGCTCCCAAGTTAGATATAAATACTCCTGATATGAACATTGGATCCCCCAAAACAAAATTTAAAATGCCCAAACTGAAGATGCCTAAGTTTAGCCTCCCACGCCTAAAAGGACCCGACATTGATGGCCCAGACATGGATATCAATGCACCCAATGTCAACCTCAAGGGCTCAAAAGCTGGTTTTGAAATGCCTGATGTTAATTTTGGCAGCCCATCGGGAAAATTCAAAACGCCAAATCTGAAAATGCCTGAAGTGGGTTTTTCTAGTCCAAAGTTAGATGGCCCTAACTTTGACATCAAGACACCTGACCTTGATGCTGCAATGCCAAAATTGAACATAAATACAGATCTGAAAACACCTGATTTAAGCCTCAAAGCTCCCAAGTTAAACAGTGGGATTAATGCCCCAGACATAGATTTACCAAACATGAACCTCACTTCTCCCAAAATAAATATGAATACCCCAGATATGAACATTGATTCACCTAACACAAAGTTCAAAATGCCCAAAGTGAAGATGCCTAAAATTGATATGTCCATCCCAAAAGGCCCCAGTGTTGATATAGATGGTGACCTCAAGGGGCCTGACCTAAATATCCCAAATATTGATGTTGACAGGCCAAAGGGAAAAATCAGTATGCCAAATTTGAATATGCCCGATCTAAGTCTTTCTGGACCCAAAGCAAAAACACCAAACATAAATCTTTCAGCCCCTAAGCTAAAAGGCCCTGGGATAAACTCGCCAGATTTGGATTTGCCTGATGCCAATCTCAAAAGTCCCAAACTAGACCTAAACACTCCGGATGTCAGGTTGCCATCAGGCAAACTCAGAGCACCAACACTTGAGAGACCAAAGGCTGGGATCAGTGTCCCTGATATTGACATCAACACTCCATCTACTCAGATGAAGATGCCCAAAATGTCTAAATTTGGGCTCTATGGTTCACTACCAAAAGGTGAAACTGATGCACCCAACTTGAACATCAAAGCGCCAAATCTAAGGGGTTCCCTAGATTCTCCAGACTTACCAGCCGTTGATCTGGGAGCCCCTAAATTTGATGTGGATGTATCAGATGTGGACATTGGTTCTCCATCAGGGAAATTCAAAATGCCTCAAATGCCAAAATTTGGGTCTCCCAGTCTGAAAGGTCCCAAGCTTGGAATAAATGGTAACATAGAGGGACCAGACATGAACTTTACAGCTCCTAAAGCAAATGCAGGAATTAGAGGTCCAGACATTGACATGAATGTCCCCTCGGGAAAAATCCAAGGTCCCCAAACTGATCTTGATTTGCCAGACAGAAAATTCAAACTTCCCTCCTTCAAGTTACCGCAGTTTGGAAGCCCAGATGTTAATATGACAGGGTCTGATATTGACTTTGGTGCACCCTTGAGAGCAGCAAACCTGGATATCTCCCCTCCAAATGCAAAAGTGAATGTGAAAACACCAGATTTAAAGGGAAATATTGCAGGTCCAAAGGTCACTTCTACAAATGTTGACCTCAGCATGCCCAAAGTGGATATGCAGAGCCCACAACTGAATCTCAAAGCTCCGGAGCTTGACATTGACGCTCTCTCACAGTACAGTTATAAAGGTCTTCCCCATAAGAATCGTTTATCAGATGTCACAGGTATTAAAACACCTGTCTTGGACATTGATGCTGATGTCAAATTGCGTCCAACTGACAGAAAGTCAGCAAAGACCAAAGCAAGGTCCAGCTTCCCACTGGTGGATTCTGATTTGCCAAAGTTAGATATCCGTGGTCTGGATCTCACCCGTGCAGATCTGAATATCGATGATTTCACGGGAAAGGATCACGTTCTAAGAGCCAGAGGTTCAAAAGTAGATGTCAGAGCAGCAGAAATACCAAGCGTCCACGGTGAGGCAAATCTGAAAGCACCAATCCCCAAATTCTCACCACCAGATAATTTTGGCCAAGGCTCCGGGATCTCCACATCAGGTCTCAACATCAACCTCAGGGACCATAAACATCACAGAAAAATCCCATCTGGTGACGCCACAAATTCAAAGCCCGACATGGCCAGGCAGTCTGGAGCTGATCTGCGTTTGCCAGATTTTTCCCAGCATTCAAAACAAAATGCGTATGACAGTGCAGATGGACACTATGTCACTGTTTTCCCCAAAGACATCCAAAATGGAAAAAACCGCAAGTACAACACCCTGGGGATAACAGACTTTAGTTCACCAAACATTGACCTTGAAGTTCCAGATGAAAATTACCTGAAGGGGTCCACATACTTCTTTTCCAACCTTGTATAAAAGAGAAGAGAACATAACAAAGGCTTTATTTTTGTTGTTTATTAAATATTTTTATCAGGTTTATTTATTGTGATTTCTTGTACTGAACCTAAGACATTTTTTTATGAATGTGTAAGATTCTGTATCATTGAGTTGACGGGATTTTTTTTGTACATAAAGCCATGTCTGTACATTGGTAATGATACAAAACAACATGTTACAAAGCAGCAACTTGCACTTGTTTTCTATGTAAATGTAAGCTATTACTCATGTTGTATCAATGAGCATTTGTACTTTATAAAACCTGTTTCTATAATAAATACATTTTATGTACTGCATTAAGTCTAACTTTAAGTATTAATAAATGATTAAATCTTTGATATCATCATTCGAGTGTTTTCTCTAATGACTAAGTTAAATATATTATGAGTTATCGCACGATGACTTTTTTCATTGCTATTTAAAATGTTTAAACCATACTTTTGAAGCACATAGTCTTTTTGAAATTTATATATTGATGTATACTGATGCAGTAATATTACCATGGTTTCATATTGAAGCACAGAGGTAACAATCAAATCATGGCAGCTGATAATTGCGGTGTGCTCAGGCTGCTGCTCAGTAAGTAAATCATAATTTTAGTCATTTTAGAGGCACCAGCTGTTGGTTTTCCTGCCCACTGTTAGCTGGTAACACCTTAGACCCATTAAGTAATATTACAGTGATGTGACAGCATGCCTTGTAACAACTGACTATTTTAATTTTATTTGCATTACATCTTTTGTAAATAAAAATGTACTTTCACAAAATTTCAGATTGTTGTCCCAAAACTACAGATATCACCATCCCATGATTAGGTTCACTAATATCTAGCTCCTGTTTTTACTGAACTAAACAATTCCTTATCAATACCAATAGCTTCCTAAGTATTTTCTTCAATTTCCTCTTGAGAAAGGTTTTAAGAAAAGTAAACCATGGAACTTTTTGTAAAACTTTTTATAAAACAAAACAAAACAAAACAAAACAAAACAAAACAAAAAAGCACTTCTGCAGCTCTGAGATGGATGTGCTGCTACAAGAAGTGAACACCAACCCACCTGTTATATATTTATATATATATTTCTTTTATTATTTTGCAAGAAAGTGACTATAAAACAAGTGAGGACAGGTGCAGGGACACAGAAACAGATAGCGCAGGTTATATAATGTCTTTTATCTCTGTGCAACTTGTGTAAAATAAATGCATCACCATGTAATTCGCCTCCAAACCGCTGGATGGCACCACCGCCTCCACCTGACGTCATCACCGCGCGCCACCACCAAACAGCAGCAGTGACAGCAGCACATGACCTTCCGTGGATCCAGCAGCGCGGAAACAAACCTCAAATTAAGATAATCTCCCGCAGATTGGGATGATTTTGCAGCGCGAGGCGGAGGACGCTCCTGTCGCTTAACTCGTCCGACAGAAATGTTACGTTTTTCTCTGGTGGTTTGCGGCAGAAGCGTCGCCAGGAGGGTGAGTCGCCTCGAGCTAACATCCAAAACATGTCATCACGACACATGTGGTGTTATCATATGTCACGATATACACCTAATGTAATATTAACCAATCATAAGTGATGAAGGCGCTGAGAATGAAGTGCACACACAGGGAGGTGGTGGTGGTGGTGATGATGATGATGATGATGATGATGATGGCATCTCAACCCAGCTGCACGCCCATGGCAGATGAGACACAGCGCTCTGCACCACCACCATTAGTATTGTTTGATAATTTTAGACAGTTGCTTTATTTTGGTTACATTTTGATCACATCTTTTTCTTTTGTTTATTATTTGTTTAGTTTATGTTTTGGTTGTTTTTGTTTGGTAGAATTAGTTTTGTTTATTTGTTTATCTTGGGTTTGTTAACGCTGGGCACCAAGGCTCTGTAGGTGAGGGCAGGTGTAGGACCACGATGCACCAGAGTGGGATTTCTTTGTTCTGTTTGTTTGCTTGCCTTTGTGAAATAAACCGTTTAAAAACATGGAAACTGGGAATAAATCATGCCCGTGGTGAAGCAGCAGCCCTTTATTTGTACGTTTGATTTAAGTTTGTTTTTGAGAAGTGGCCGCTACAATGAAGAAAGCGTGTTGGTGTTTCCTCTAACTGAATGTTTTCTCCTCCTCAGTTCACCTCGACGTTCTCCGGTGAGAGCGCGCTGCCGTCCAACCTGCTGCTGCCCTCGAACCTCATAGATCCTTCCAGAACAAGTAAGTTGGAGATATGTGGATCTGGACCGGCTGAAATGTGTTGGCTCCTGCTGGAGTTCAGCTCACATGCTTGTCTGACCGCAGGACCCAGTTTCTCTCTCCTCCTTCATTTTCTGGTGCGAGCAGAGAATCCCTGAAGCAGCTTTTAGAGCAGCGTCAGAGTTTATAACAGGATGCAGCAGCTTTTGCAGAAAATGTCCCAGACTTGAACGATTTCTCTGGAGTTTCTGATGGGAAAACCAACAGGATAGTGTTGTCTTATCCCGTAGAGCCGCTGTGCTCCTCTGTTCACGAGCTCTCACGAGTTTGGTTGTTTTTTTTTCCAAGCTGGTTTTTATTTTGCACACTGAACTAGAGCTCACAGTCATATCTGTTCTCCAGTTTTGCAGTTATGCCAGCTGGTAAATATGAACTCATACATGACTTGATGTATGTTCTTGCAGTTCCACCTGGTTTCCAACCAAGTCATTGATCACTTAAAGGCAGAATGAGGGGGATTTTCCTCAAAATAATAATAATTAAAGAGAGTCTGCCCTCTGCCTGTATTCGAATCCAACTCATTCTGCCTTTAATATCACCTCAGAAAGCCTTTATTGGACACTCTCTCTCTCTCTCTCTCTCTCTCTCTCTCTCTCTCTCTCTCTCTCTCTGTGTCTCTCAAATTGACCATCTTTGCACACTGATAAGTAAACAATGTAGTTGTAACTTTTTGTGATTTAACCCTCTGAAATATGAGAAAATGCA
>OMLB01010546.1:1152-25834 GCA_900302555.1 Myripristis jacobus | reverse complement strand
TTCAAAATATCAGTAAAATACTTTATGGATGGAGGGGTCTTGTCCCCCCTGACCCCCCCAGGATTTCTGCCTATGTTCCCACACAAGTCCTTTGCTGCATGTCTCCCCTGTCTTTCCTGTCATTTTGCTTTTAATGTCAAATAATGCAGAAATGCCAAAAAATCTTCTAAAAAGGCTCATTACAATTTACCAGAGTTATGCCTTAAATTTCTGTCTTAAGCCGTCTTCACCTATGAACTCTCCAACACAGGCAGAGAATCAGGTCCAGACTTTAGCTGGACTTTACCTTTCACACATTTAGCCCTAACAGGAGATTGTCTGTGTCAGATGCATTCACACCTACAGAAGATACTCTGTATGGTTTCGGTGAAGGGTGCCACTTGGGGTTTTGGGGACACTCCACTATGAGTGAAGTGAAAATATTTTTGTAGTATCTGTTTTCGGTGTTGCATTTTTTAGACAGTCCCTGCAAACTCACATAGATACCAATGTTAGTGGTCCAGCTCAGAGGATGGCTCGTTTTGGTGAAAATTAGGGTGCAGCTTGTCATCTACCTTACTACAGTTTGAAAGAGTGTGTGTGTGTTTTTTTTTAAGATTATTTTTTCGGCATTTTCTGCTGTATTTGACAGTCACAGTGGACATAGACAGGAAAGGCAGGGGAGAGAGGGGGGATGACATGCAGCAAAGGATCTGAGGTCGGATTCGAACCCCGGTCGCTGCGATTGGGACTAAGCCCTGGTACATGGCATGCGCTCTTTACCGGTGAGCCACCGGTGCGCCCCAAGTATGTGATTTTTAACAACATTTCGTGTCTAAGTTTTTGATCTAGGAAGTTCAAATCTGTGAGTGTATTTCCAACTTTACCAAAATGTGTATGCAGATGGCAGGACACACACCCACTCGCTCACCACGCCTGCCCTATTCAGACATGGGCTCAGGCACATGTTTTGCACTTTTAGTACAAAAGAGCTGGGATGATAAAGTGCAGAGGAGCTGATGCAGACATTCGTGTTCACACACACAGCTCCAGTGTATGTGTGAAAGCAGCTTTAGTCTGACCAGCAGTCAAAGTTTACAAAAAAATAAGAGGTTTACAAAACAGACTCACAAAAGCACACAATGCACATTAAAAATTTACATCGCTTGAATGGGAAACTGCATATGAGGAATGAGAGTGTAACCTCCTACCGTGTTTTTCCTGCTTCCTCTCTGTATGTATCTGTATTTCCTCCTTAAGGCCAGATGAGATAAGATCATTGGTTATTTTTTATCCTGCAGGCTCCCAGTTTGGTATTTGGCTCATAACTTCACCTGGAAAGGCTGGGAAGATGTCTAAGTGTAAACTTGAAAGGCACATAAAATACACACACACATAAACAGACAAAAAAAAATACAAGACATTGTGACAAGTGTGGGGCAAATTTTTTCGAAGACACAAGACAAGACAACACGAAGACAAGAATCAAGGACGAGCCTAAGTTGTGATGGCACTCACACACTTTGCACATTTAGAGGTATGGTGAATGAAGGGAAAAATTAGATGCGAGGTCAAAGAGCTCCACTATATCAGTGTCATACTATCAACAGAGTACTGAGAATGTGGCTTTGTCTCATATCACTCCCTGCTAATTTATATGGAGCAAAAGCAAGAGAGGAGAGAGATCAATGCAGCTACGCATTAGGGAACCAAGAGGACAGCGAGCCCACGGGTGGATGCTGGGATAGTGGTGGTAGGGTGTGTGAGATGGATGGAGCGCAGTGGCAGCAGAAACAGAAGGGCAGGCAGCAGCAGAGAATGAGCAGGTGAGTTTAACATCTTCAACAGACCGTCCAAATGATGAAGGCAATGCACAGCTCAGCTATGTGGGGCAGGTTTAATCTGAAATACCTTACTCTTCTGCAGAGGTTTGAACATGAGATAAGACTGAGTACACGACTGCAGGTTTCCACAGGTGTCATTTTGTGACATTTAAGTTTAGTGCTTTTCTCAGGTCACTGGTCACTGTAAACATTTATAAGCTGCAAAGCTTCCAGACCCCCACAAATACCTTTGTACACTCATGAAAGGGACAGAGTCTCTTTAACAGTTTTAGCCACCAGTGCTGGGGAAAGTCACTTTTGAGAATAAATAGTAACTACTGACATTACTTAGCCACTCTTTAGTAAAAGTAACTTTTTTTGAGGGTTTTTTTTTTTGCAATTCACTTTTTATTGCTTTTCAAAATCCACATTTACATCACAAAATACAAAGACAAACAAAAATTAATTAAAAACATACAAAAAAAAAGTCACAGGGTAAGCATTATCAACATCCATAATCATGCTTCAACTCGTCTACCATCCTGACACTGGCATGCACAGTAAAATCAATCCTCACTCCCGTATCAAAATGTTAGCATCACCAGGGCAAGTACCACTGAACACCTGCTCATCTGCCATCCACACATTCACCATCAAATGATATAAGGGCAAGCACCACACTACTCCATCACCATTGCCATCCAATTAGGTTCCTTGTCACACTCGCATCACCATCCATTGGATAAACATCATCATATAACATCATTAGTATAATGCATGTTTCATAGTAATCAGTAAACAGTGCTATTCACATATGATCTTATATGATCTTTAAAATTATTTATGCCCATTTGGTAAGGCACATGTCATGAGGGAAAAAACATATAAGCCATTGAAAAAAAAAAAGGAAAAAAAGAACTTAATTTATTTATTGTCAACTTCTCCTTAGTTACCTATTCAAAATTGTATTAAAATAAGAGCACCATATTTTCCAAAAATATCTCTTGCTTGTCATTCAGTTTAAAAACTAATTGTTCATAGTTGGCTATTTTGGTAATTTCTCTCTACACCATTCATTAAAAGGAACGGTATTTTTTTAATTTCCAGTGTCTAAGCACCATCCGACAGCCTATTGTAAGGGCCATTCTGCACCATAGCGTTTGATGTACTGTCAAGTCCACCTCCTCTGGTATTATACCTAATATGCAGAGTGTTGGGCTTTGTATCAATTCAATACCAAGCAAAATATTATTATAGTCCTAGTCATTTGGCAATCATATAGCTTATTTGAGTACGTTTATGTTACCCACATTTTGGTGATGTCATCACTGCTGTTGAAAAAGAAGCCCTTAGCTACTGAGTACACTATCAAGTCACATACTATGAGGCACGAGTTGCTGCATGCACCCAATTCCCTCTTAATTCTCTGATAATATTTCCTGAGAAGAAGAAGAAGAAGACCTATGGTGGTGTTATATGTTAACCCATAAATAAACACAGTTATAGACTACTCAACTTTTTTTCACACTAATGCTCTAAAACGATTTACAGTAGGTGTCAGGGAGTGCAAATGTCGGCATTCAGAAATAAAAGTCGCCTTATAATAAAGAAGTGCCAGAAAAAAAGGAGGATTTTTTCACTCCCCCTCTCCCTCCGCTACTTATTCTCAGCTATTAGTGCAACTCAGGACTGAGTGAGAGGCAAATGACAATCCACCTTTGCCACTATTGGCCTGTCTGAATCATTTCCCTTCATTGTCATTTGTGAGGTTCTGCTCTAATGAGTAGCTCATTTTTAATGGTCCTGTAATTTGTGGTACATGCTGACAAATGACTCATTCTTTTGACAATATGTTCCATTATAACTGTACAGATATGTGGCATACGATTGCATATAACTTTGAATGTTCAGAATAATTAAGTTACTGTGCCTCCCCTTTAGTTTCTGTGGGAAGCTACCCATGAAATAGACAAGTGATCTCAAGAGATACTCACTTCACTGTAGAAAAGATTAGCACATTATCTGGATGGAGATGTACATGACTGGGGGCAAATTGCAAAAGAGGGTTGGGTGGAAACTGCAAACTGTGAAATGATTTTAGTGTAGTCTCATCAATGTTTATGGTGGTGTAAATGTGAATAATGACATTCATTACTATGCTGGGTGTAATAGGGTGTGGGCAAAACTGACACAAACTGCTTTGTTCCAGTAGGCTGACTCAACTTTCCTCTCCTCTTATTGCCTTGTCCTGCTAACATCTGCCAAAACATATTAATTGGCACACTTTAACTGGTCTGGAAAACATTCATGTATGATCATGAATGGAAACTGTAATAATCATCAGAAAAGTTATTTATTGATTTATTTTCTGAAAGTTTGTGTCATTCGTCTAGGGGTCTGCACACAGTCACTGTAGAGGCAGATATCAGGGCTCATTTTCCTCCCCGATGAAGAAGCCATTTTGTTGCCATTTATTAATGTTAAGTAATATGAAAAAAATAACTTCCACAGACTTAAAAGATACTCTGTGCTTACTGTCAATCACTTGACAGGCACAGGAACAAATGCAGGTCTCTGCCAGGAAATAATCCCTCGAAAACATGTCACTATAAACCAATCCCAGTCCTGGGGGCAGACGGACTGTGGGGACCCTTTAGGTTTGACTCCTCAACACTGTATATTCATGGTGCTGATAATGAAAATACTACACTTTGCATGACTGATGCACCCATGTTATCCATATCCACTATCACTGTTATGCAACATGAAACATGGAATTTTTAGACGGTTCATGCACAAATTTTTAAACTGGATTTATACTTTATGGGTAATAAGATAAGCATAATTTGCATAATCCAGCGGATTATCAAAGCATCACTTTGCACTGCAAGTATAACAGTGTGTGTGTGCGTGTGTGTGTATGTGTGTGAGTGAGTGAGTGAGTGAGTGCACTGTATCTTGCTTTCTGTGCATGACACGAAAGATTACAAGATTCATAATGTTCCTACTGTGCAACATGTGTACTTCATAAAAAATTCTGTGTACTTCATGGAATATATTTGTGCAAAGAATCAGAGTCAGAGACCAAATCAGTCATGGGAGAAAAGCACACGGCTGTAGCATTTCTGTTCAGGTCTGGCATCACTGTTAGAGCAAAATTATGACGGGAAAATAGCAGTGTGACATTTGCTACATCTCTAATAGGCTGGTACTTACCCCCCTTTAGTCAGCAGGCGAAGACATATTGAAAATACAGTAAGCATCAAAATCAACAGGAGGAAAAGAACAGTGAGTGTGTGTTCATCCATGCTGTTACTATACCAACAGGCCAATTGCTTTTGTAAAGTTATTGATAACTAATGGGCACCAAGAAAAAAAAAAAACAAGATTAGACAACCCCTTAAAAATAAGATGGAATAATGTGGAAACAAATCTATTAGCCTCATGAAGCACAGTGTTTCCCTCTTCGTTTTTTTTCCTCGAATCACTGAAGTGGCTCATTCCTCAACTGGAATAAGACAAACAAGGGGTGCCTTGTTTCAGGGGAGCAGGGGCATGCAAACCCTTCCACCACAATAAGGCTGTGAGGCCATGAGGGATGCAGAGGGACGGTCTGTCTTTATTTTGCTGCAGTAGTAATAAACTGTAAAAGAGGAAGGTCAAAATTTCATAGCAGCTTCAGTCTATAATTAGTGGTAACAAGGTGACGTCACCCTCTCAGTAGACTCGACCACCTGGCACAAAATCAGTGGACAGAACTGTAAAAGAGTGACGACAAACATCATGATGTTGTTATCACTCTGTAATTCACATCTAATAACAGCTCTGATGACTGAAGTGTAACTAAAATGCCCCACAGATTCAAAGAGGGACTATATAGTGAGCTCATGTGCTTGCTGCCAAGGATATGGGCGTACTGTGTGAGCTATTCCCACAGGCCTTGTCCCATTAACCTTTCCCATCATGGTGCAGTAAGTAATGCTGCTAATGTCTATTTAGCTGTAGGCTGTTTGAAATAAACATGTGCTCCTACTATATTTGTCTCTTCCTCCTGAGAAGGGGGAAAGACAGTCATTAACAAAAGGAATGTGTTAGACAAATATGCACAGAATAAAAATGATGCATCACATTCTGTTTGTTCATGTATTCTTTCATTTTTTTCCCCTGTATATTTAAGAGTACTGCACTGTGCACTGTGTGTCATCATAATATATGACACAGAAGAATACATCAGCATGTGTTCGGCTCCCCAAAATACAAAACTTCAAGTCCATGTTTCAGTAAAGTCAAGACATTATGTAAATACTAACCATGATCTTTTAAGACACCATGTCAAAGTGAACTATGTGGTGAAGGAAGACTGATTCAAAGAGAAGTTGTGAATAATGGAGGTAACACTGCAGGAAAATCAATAGCACATCCACTCGTTACGAGCGCCTATCCTCATTTAAAATCTCTGCAATTAGTTCCTGTTTGAATCAAAGGAAATTTAATTCTGCCTCATTATTGCATGGCTTTTCATCAGACAATATTTTGGCCTTAGTTTGTGGCAGCTGTGGAGTACAGCAGTGAATCGTGATCATGCTCATAAAAATGGCTGTCCTTGATATAAGGTAAAATCCTTATTTAAAAATAAATAAATAAACATATACTAAGTGAAATAATGGATCTTTGAAATAAGGTAGTTCATTCCAGTGAAATACTGTTTAAGCTTCAAATACGAAGTAATAAACAAGAGCTTGGATGTTGACGTGCATTAATGGGCTTAACAGAATGTCAGAATTAACACATCATCATCTAAAGTAAGGAATATATTAGCAGAATGTCCCTGGAGACCCCACACTATATATTGTACTCAGAAATTCATATATGTGGTTCAATGATGAAGATTATTGATGCCATAAAAGCCTCTCTTCAGATATGGTATTAGTGGTAAATCCCTATAATGTGCAAGAAGATGTGTGCGTCTCTTCATAATAACTTGCACATTACATTTTCAATAAATGATGAGCGCAGTTAACATTCATAAATTATTGAGAAGTTGTGGGAAATATTTTCTATGTATACCCCAGTGTGTATCCCACAAAATGATGGATTTTATGCACAATTTCTAAAAATGGACACAGAATAAGGGGAGGAGAGACTGCTGGTGGGGGAAAATGGGATGAAATATTTGGATGGGAGGGGGAAAAAAATGAAATAGCAAAGAGAAGTACTGGTGGTGATGTTTTGGGGGGAGGAATCCATTTCCATAAGGAAGTAAGAGTTTTTTATAAATCCCTGAAATTTTTTAAGCCTTCATGTGGAGAAAGACGGCTTAAAAATGGTGGCGAGGCTGGGAACATTAAGAGAAAGTTTTATCGCTGTGGCAGATACAACTTGCCTTTTCTTGGAGATTTTACACAACCTGCTTTAACCCAGATCTGGGGAATACATTGCTATAACAAGTGCACTTGGGCTTTTCAGGTGCTCAGGGAATATGCATGATGGTCTGAGTGAAACTGTGTTGACTTTACTGAAAAAACTCCACTTGATACCAACAGAGTGCTGTGTCAGCACTGTGTTGTTATAAGTAAGAGAAACCTTGGGCAAAATATTTAACCACTGAATCACCTAAAACTACATGGTGGTATGGGGATGTGAATATTCAGGGCACCAACCAAGAGATTCTGTCTCTTTGCCTTCTTCTTATTAAATGGTGAGATAGTGGTTGCATTTGTTGGATGCTAATTGTAATCAGTATTGTCACAGCTACCTAAGCCTGCAAAGCTATGAGGGTTGAACCTTCCTTTAACTGTAACAACTTTCATGTCATTCCTACAACAGCACTCAACAAGAGTGCCATTCTCAGATCTAGTCAAATCTGACTTTTCCAAATCTCAATCATCTCTATCTTTCTTCTTTTTAACTTATGTCTTGATACTGCTGTTCTGGCTACATCCCTCTTGTGAAAGAGATTTTACTGTCAGTGAGACAAACCGGTTATAATAATAAAATTGTCTGAGACAGAGGTGTGGCTACCCGAGATTAGAGGTGATCTGACAACACAACATGCAGCTCATCTTTAATTACACTGAATTAAACAAAGTTAACAGTGTTGTCAAAGTCCAAATATTTTATCCCTTAAGGGAAACCAGATCGAGGCTGTATCCAGTCATAAAAACACTGGTATTCAAAAACTATGTGTAAACACTTGGCCCTGCTTCTGGTTTCACAGTAGATTGCTTGTACAAAACCAGTTGGTAAGGTGAAAATGAGTTTTAGGGATGAAAATGAGGGACACATTTCACTCTCAGGGAGCTCTTGTTTGATTTTTTGGTTTATTTTGTCCCTGACCACCACAAAACACTGCAGACTTTCAGCTACAAGGTATGCTGCTTTGAATGAACTTTTTCTGCTGCAGTGTTGATTACAGCAACAAAGACTCTTTCACACTGAACTGACACTGAAATTTGTATGTTTATGTGCAGAATATGTAATTTCAGAGACGCTTTGAATGAAGGTGAAGGGGTGAGGGGCTGAAGTGGAGGGTGGAGGAGGAGGAGCTTATTTGGGCTGATATAGAAATTTAGAAGGCTCAAACCAGGAAATAACAACAGGGTGGCTGTAAATTGTATTGTGGAAAGAAGACCCACAGTGATGATTGTCACATTGCAAGACATCCGAACCTGAACTGACTTCCAAATATGAACTGCTGCCTTCAGGTAAACGCTATAGAGCCATCCGCTGCAAAAGCAACCGCTTTAAGCTATCCTTTCTCCCCACGTCCATCTCCGTTCTTAATTCAGTGTAAAATGGCTGGTCACTTATTTATTCTTACTTATATGTTTTTTTTTTATTATTATTGATGGCGGTGTCTCATTTTTTATCTATATTATCTTTTAATCCCATTGTTGGTTGTTAATTCTTGTGATGCTCTTAAATAGGTGAGGGTTGTGCAATAGGTTATTTATTATTATTGGTGCCGCATATTGTCTCATGCCCCTGGATGCCATGTCATAGTGTTGATATGCTGGTTGTCATGTGCCTGTACTGTGATGTGGTCTTGTTGTGTATTGTGTTTTTTCTCTGTATGGCGATGCAGTCCCTTTGCACTATTTTGCCCACAATAAATTTCCCCCAGGGGACAATAAAGTATATCTTATCTTATCCTATCTTATCTTATCCTTTTACTTAAAAAAAAATGCAATGTTACTTATTTTTAATTTATGAAGATCCTAAACCACCTATCAAAAAACTTGTTTAAAAAAAACTGCAGTTGAAGCTGGGGTTTTATTTTTGAGGACGATCATGTTCTTTATGGTCTTATCTACAGAGGCCAGACAGAAATTGGTTGCTGTTCTGTTCTTGCCTGTACTTGATTATGAAGTTGTTTTGTACATGAATGCATCATCACTGTCTCTTTGCATCTCAGATGCTGTCCAATATGGTGCTCTGAGATTTGTTACAAACTGTAAAGCTCTCACTCACCGTGATATATATAATGCCAAGTCGTGATCTATGCAAATGCTTGGCCATAGGTATGCCTTCATTTATGTGGGGACATTTTGGGAAAGCTGCCATCTTATTATATCAAGAAAAACGTTGGCAGCCAGTTAGGTTTGAGGTCCCATGATTCCTTTCTTCTAATTGTGTCTAACACCAGGACTGAGGTGGGCATAAAGTCTTTATGGTATCTGCTGCCCTCACCACATGGAACAACATGCAGGAACACATTGAACTCCCTGACTTTAAAACTATACTGAAGAGTAAGGAAGATGATTTGAAAGTTGGAAGTGTTTTTAATAGTTTTAATACCATGTGACCCCTGGCCCCCTGCATTCTCATTTCTGTCTCTACCCTTTGATCCCCATCCTGTTATTTTTATGTATTTTTCAGTTTTAATTTGTGTCACTTATGTAAAATTATTCAACCTGTCCAGTGTTGAAATGAAATGGGACGCCTTCTTGACGAGGTCACTCCTGTAAAACAAATCTTTGATCTCGATGGGGCTTTACTTGTTAAAATAGGGGTCAAGTAGAAGAAATAAAAGAAAAAGTGATTTAAAAAAAAAAAAAAAACTCTCAAAAGTTGGCCATAGTATTGTTCCAGTTTGTTGTGAAACCATGTCAGGATTCAAAGGACACAAAGGTTGATGAAGCCAGAGCCGGAGAACCATGTTAAAGAAGCATGATAATAACTTTAAAAAGCTGACAAGAAAATTGCTAAATGGTGTCTTGGTTGAACTCTCCTCAGTTTCTGTGTCCACCCCTGCAGTAGGGCCACTGCAGCAGTCTATTTATTACCAGGAGATAATGATTTGAAACAGCTTTGATAATAAATGCAGGTTTTAAGATCAAACAAAAGTAGTCAATGAAACAGTAAAAGGTGAAAAAAAAAATACTGAAGCCCTGCACAATGCAACCTCTGGGCTGTAAATAACATCGAACCCCCCGTGATGCTGATTCACGGTCTTGCCTAATCCTAATCACTGTTACTCAAAACATTTCAGAGACATTTTCCATTTAGAAAGGTGTAATTGATATTCAAAGGATTTTTATCACAATAAACAAAGCTGTTCCACGGCACAACAGCATTATCAGTATAGCTGACAGAGCCATTTGAGATAATATACTTTATGTACAGTTGCTGATTACATAGAGTCAAACCAAGGGTAACAATATATTTTGCCGAGTGCAATATTTTAAAAGCATTTTCAAGACCAAAGAAAGTGTGTTATGAAGTCCCAAGAACAAACACTTTTAAAGGGGTGGGTATATATCCAAAGAAATGCAACTAAACCCTCACTACTCCAACTGAATCATTAAAAAGGACAAAAAAAAGCATGCTTGGCTTCATGACAATATCATGTGTGGAATCCTTTTGTAAAGTTACTTGATAATATTTGAACATTTTTAAAGCTGCATTACGCAAAACTGCCTGGGGGTTGATTAAAGTGAGGACCATTTAGACTCAGCTGACACAAAAACATGGAACAAACATGGAATTTGTTTGGCCGATGATAAGAAACACATTTTTTTTTTGTCAGTAGAATCGAAATCAGAGACATCAGAGATACGTCAAAAAAGCGAAAGGTTGGCATGGAATGTAACATTTTCAAAGAAAGATGAGAAGAGCAATTATTTTCTTCTGGGAGGTAAATTGCAAACCTGTATGCTGTATATTTGTTGCATTTCTCTGTTTTGCTTTAGGCAGTTCTACATTATGTGTTATGTTCATTTGCCAACATCCAATTTTTCATTGACTGGTAGGCTACAAATTGATCGTAGTGTAAAATATCTATGTGTCGACACAAGTCATATTGACGGGTAAAAAATAATAATAAAAATAATCTGAAATTTGGATGTTTATCTGCAGAATGTGCAGTTTCAGAGACACTTTGACTGAAGTTGAACCATCGAGGGAGTAAAGTGGAGGAACAGTGATGACTCTCACTTTGCAAAGTGTCATTTTAATGCAAAAAAAACCCATATATTATTGCTTAACGTAGCTTTAATGAAAAGTGCTCAACAATTTCCCTTGCAGTTAATTGATTTTGTTTTGTTTTGTTGATTTATTTAATCATATGTTTCAAAAAGGCAAAATCTGCTGTGCTTGTGATTCCAATAAACATTACCCCTGAGGTCTGGTGGAGGATGTAACATAGCCAGTGCTGTTTACAAATGGAAGAATTTTAGGCAACAGGGTAAAAAAGACCTGTTTTAAAAGTCAATTAGGAATTACATGTAGATAACAAGATAACGATGACAAATAAAGTTACAGTCTCCAGAAGTGGCTCTGATGTGATTTGGTCAAAGGAACCAAAAGATGAGCTCACAGCCAACAAGCCTTGGCTCCTGAAGGTTAGAGAAATTGCTCACAGTGGCTTCACTTAGGGACTGAAATTTGTAGGAGTTAAATCACATTTGTGCCACATTACAAAATAAGACTGTTGAAAAAGAAATCATTACAGATAAAAGGCTTAAAGAGCTCACATTCAGAGGACTAAATTTGATATCAAGAATCCTGATTCAGGGGGGAATGGAGGAATGGCTAGAAACTGGTGTGTCGCTCACTGACTTACTGACTTTTTTCCACAACTAAAACGATTAGATACATAAAATAATCAGCAAATGGAGCCTCCTAGATGTGACAACTAAACATTTCTAGGGATGAGGTGCTAATGTGCAAAATCATGATGTACTGCTTGCACGGGTCCAGGAGTGTCACTAAGGGTTGTGAAATCATCTTTGACTTTTTTAGACCTCTGGAGCCTGATGTCATTAGGGCCATTGTAGACAATGACTGCTCATGGAACAGCAGAAAGTGCAGCTGATGACGATGGCCTGGATGCCTGGATTGCAGAGGGCCTCCAATCAGGAAGGGTGATGAGACAGATCACAGAGGGTGGGATCTGGCCGAGGAGTGGCGGGATGGGATGGACTCTTTCACACGATCTGTCTCATGATCTGTCTCACAACTAAACTGCATTCTCAATGACATTGTGTTGCAGAATATGTTTGTTTGTAACGTATCACAAGAACATTTGTAATCCTTTCATCTTAAGTCCACATCATGAGGCATGCAGGGTGTGGGATGATTTTCACCCAGGCCACCTGAGTTTGAGTCCAGTGCAAAGCAACAATGGCCTTCATTTTTTGCAAACATTTCATACATTACATTGCGTTAATTCAAGTTTCGCTGCATTGCGTTTTGTTGCATTGTGTTTCATTGTGTTGTGTCACGTTACATTACATTATGTAACGTTACATATGTTACATGGCAATATGTTACATTACTTGTACACTATGTATGTTACATTATGATATGTTACATTCCGAAATGTTACATTACGTTGCGTTACATATGTTACACTATGCACAGTACAATATGTTATGTTATACTACATATGCTATACTTTGTATGTAACATGGCAATACATCACATTAGGTTATGTATGTTACACTACAGACGTTACGATACCTTACGTTATGTTACGTTACGTATGTTACACTGCATAAATTACATGATGATACATAACGTTACAATACATTTTACAAAGTGTTTAACAAAGTGTTTTTTGTGCCTAAAACTAACCTTTCCTTAATTTCAACCAAGTAGCATTGGTGGCTAAAGGTAATGAAACTGGCCAAAATGCCCGCCAAGATGACATTAAAGATATGTTGATTAGAAACAGATTTGTGATACATCAGAAACAAACGTAAACCATGACCAAAATGTTTCCCTTGAATGCAGTTTAGTTGTATGAGAATATAATTTTTAGGAGACTATATTGCTCACAAAGGAGTGATTTGATCTGATCACAGGGGCTGAGGGTGTCCAGCAGGTGAAGTGGTTGCAATAACCCTTATGTGTAATTTATATTGTAAAATATGTGTTGCTCCTATCACATAAATTGACACAAAACCAAAATTATTTTGCTTTGGCAACCATTGCCTTAGATCCCTTTTTAGCGTAATAACTGAATTGTTTGTGTGTTCCCATTGTAGTTTGAGCTCCTCTTACTGTCACAATAATGCTTGTGATAATTAGCATCCATTGTTGGAGCATAACTTTTTGTGAAATGGCATTCAGGTCCTTCAGTGAACCAGCCAAGGGTTTTTTTTTTTTTTCCTTTGTGGGAGGTAGACACTTTCCTTGTTGGAGTGAGTGAAATATTAACTTTGAGGAGATGTGGACAATATGCTGAGGTATTAACCTTCCTCACAAGCATCTGGAAGTACTCTGGTTTTGTTTTGATACAAATTAAATATAACACATAATCCATACTATAAACAACAGTTGCCTCCACACATACACACACAAACACACACAGTCAATGTTACTGGGTCAACACTTTATGCGATAATAGCTCAGGCTTGCAGTACAAAGAACAGATTGCAGCATTTATTTAATTTTGTAGCCACTGGAAAATAATCACCCAACCTGCCAGTACTGATAAATGTCAAAAGGTAATGAAATCATGACAATTTCCAGAATGCCTCGCTGTTTCCCCTAAGGTCTCACTCTACTCTGGTTCTGTCCCCATATACAACATAGACACTCATTGTATTTCATCATCTAATTTAATAGTCAGTGTAATCAACCAGTTTGTGAAATTGCATTTTTCACAGTATTATCTGACAGCACTTAACGGCGTAAAAGCCCTTTCATCATCTTGGAAATGCCCGTTATAATTTCCTCAGAAAATACTTGTACCTGCGCTTAATTAGTGGTGAGGCTACGATATCACACGGCGCTCCACATTGCTCCACAAGTATCAATGAGCCTGAGTGGTGAGATGAACGCAGCCTACTTGCATGAAGGATGTATGTAGTCAGTTATATTGTTTCTATGCGCTGGTCCTCTTATCACCCTGAAACAGCTTCATCAGAGGAGCCAATATTTATTTTAATCCTCCACTGACTGGTGTTTTGCTCCTAATGCAAGTTTCTTGTTTTTTTTTCCTCCTGAAAGAAGTGGAACTCTGTAAGGTTGTCAGCCAAAGCCAAGGTGCAACAAACTGAGCCTTTTTTATGCAATCTTTCATTACCAATGCTCTGCAAGCCTGTCAACATAATAATTCCAGGTGCATACCATACAATATCTCAGCCGATTTAGGTGTCAAAGACAAATTTTCAAGATGTGGATGTCACCGGCGTGTCATTGCTTGCATAGTGTGAGAGGGTCAGCACATCACATCTTAATGTCTTGATGCAGTCTTGGATTGTCTGAGATGTCTGGATCATTTTCAAACATGTTTGATATTTTTGGCATTGCTCTTGAAATGTGAGAGCGGTACATCGAGACGATTTGTCACATTGGCTAGGCCAGACAGGCAGATAAATAGACTGGGCATGACTGCAACTTTTATTATAGGAACTTTATTATAGCTCACCTCCAGCTCTGTTTGCCAACCCAATCAACCCAACCATGTGCGTGCCCCAAACTGTAGTCTTCTGCTTTCCATCTGCACACAGGCATGTGGTTAGGGCTGTCACGATGTCAGATTTTCACTACAAGATTATCATGAGAATTCACAATAACAATGTTACTGTGATATCTATAGAAACCTTTTAAAAAATCAGTCAAATTCTTGATTCTTACTTTGATTATTATTTGTTTTGTCTGTTTTTTGCACCTCAGGTATATGCGCTGTGCATGTGTGTGTGTATGTGTATGTGTGTCTGTGTGTGTGGTGTTGGGGAAATAAGAACAGAAAGAAACAAAAATGAGGTGTTGTATTATTTACACAATATTAGCATATGTGTATTATTAACATGAAATCAAGGTTTCATTTTTTTAAATATCACGGTTATCATCAATACCAGTATAACACAACACCCCGTATGTGATGATCATTTGAGGAATTGTGACCGTGGTCATCAGATGACAGCCGAAACATCATGGTTAAACAAATTGCTGGGTTTTTGTTGTTGTTGTTGTTGTTGTTTTATTTTTATTTTTATTTTGTACAGAGCGAGGTCTGTGCCTGCCCTGGGACATCCAACCAGTTCCCCCACCTTGTTCAGTTTCCATAGTGATTTGACGCCAATGGGCTGAATCAGAGTTTCTTGGACTCCTCAGTAAGTGTCCCCATATGCTCCTCAGGGACCTGGTAGCACAGCTGCCATACTACCACCCCAGCCGGAGTTTGGATGCTGTGATGGATGACATGGCAGAGGCCAGAGTGCACCAGGAACACATGCTGAGACTGCATGCTTAGTCTAGCCCTTCTTATTGATGCAGGGAGAACTGCTCACCAAATTGGACCTCTCTTGTGGTGATGAGGGTTAAAACCAGGGGCACTGGCCCAGTCCACATCTTGAGGAGCTTGACGTGGCAGATTTCTTTGGGTTTCTGTTGTCCTGGCTGGCCGGTCCAGAATTCAGCTGTCCCAACTCGTTCCAGTGGGCAGGCACTTACAGGCAGCCTCAGCCAGTAACACTAATCCACTCTCCTGGCCTACACCTACAAAAACTACAGGAAGGGGCCGATATCCACTGATTTTTCTAGTCAGACAATCTACTAATGATCTCCAACAGCCAGGCGACTGATCCAGATATTTTTTTTTCTCTTTTTCTATTTCATATCATTAAGCAAGAAGCTCTGCTGAGCCACAGCTTTTACAGTTATTTCATTTATCTCAGCATTTTCCTTATGCTTCATCTACTGCGTCTTCTCACAGACGGCACAGAGAGCTGCACATCAGGCTGCTAAGCTGCTGCTGTTGGGCCACAACACTCAGTCGGGTGTTTAGGGTGGTGATGACTGTCTCTGGTAGGACTGTTTATTGATAGTAAGTGAAGAAATAGGTGAGGGCAGGGAAGAATGTACTAATAATGATAGATTTTTTGCACCAGATTCTGAAAGACCACATTTTGTTTATCATATAATATGTTTTCTAACATATTTAGAACAATTCCTCTCTGAAATTAAGTACAACAGGATGTTTTTGTCACAATAATCTTTTTTTTTTATCTGATAAAATGATAGACTTTATCATCCCAACATGAAAAGAGAGAGGAGATGGAAACAGTAAAGCAGTCAGCTGAATAAGCCATTAATTAATACAAATTTCAGAGCCACTGAACCTATTTCTCTAATTAATTATGTAATCGACCTTTAGTCAGCTGCTGCTACATGCTAAATTTAAACACCCAATTAAAATCAAAGAGAGCAATGGAGTGATTAAGTTTGTAAAACTTTTATCGAAACTCAGGAGATGACAACTGGGAACAGCCAGATTATGTCCCTCATGAAGCCACAACAAAAACAAACTTGTTCATTAAGATTCATTATCTTAGCAGCATGGTGCAAATGCAATCGATTTTAGCATTTCAAATTAAAGTGAAGAAAATATATATTTTCTCTGCTGGCACAGGCGTACTCAGCTGGGCAGCTGTTAAGTATGGCATGTAAAATTTAAACAGTTCTGTATTTTTTACCAGATATGACAGTGAAGATAATTAGAAAGGCATAAAATGATCAAATCATCTAATTCAACATACAATGAAACTACAATGAAAAGTCATTCATAATGCTGTGCCCAGTTCAAGAAACTTTTCTTATTTGTTATTTTGTGTCGGTCTTTGCCCCACCGATGTGCACTGGAGAGAAATGCTAGCACTGTTAGTCACGTAATATTTCATCTCCAGATATGACTACTGCCCAGCTTTGATCCCCAGGTAAGGGGTTTAAATAGCGGGTTTAAACAAACATGGCTTACATCAAAGGCTTGTGTCAAGGGTTTGATAGCAAGCTGAAAGAAAAACTGCAACAAGAGATCAAGTGAAATAAACTAACGATCAATAGCTTAGTTGCACTTTGCCATAACACTTTTGTAACCAGAAATTGTGGAATGGCCCTTTATGAACAATTACATAGCCTGCCCGTGAATAACTTTATTTACATTTATTCACTAAATGTCCATGTTATAAGTGTGTGGACTATTATTATGTGAGTGACTCGTTTTCTGCCATAAACAACTTGACACATAAACTGACCACCATTGCGGCCCGCTGCTATGTTCAGAAAGATGAGCCAATGCAAAATCCAAACAAAGGAGAAAACAGGCTGTCTAAAATCAAAAATGTAATAATCAAACTCTTAGATATTTGCCCTGAATTATTTGTATAATTCTCTGAACAACCTGGGTGGGAGACTTTAATAAATTTTGGGACACCAACAAGTCAAAGTGATTGTGATTTTCAGTCATGCTTTTTGGAATTAGCCTGAACTCTATCACAAGAATAACATGGATGTGTAATTATATGCGTTAGAATTACTACTTTTACATCTGCATTTGCTTTAAGAATGCAGAAAAGTCAAGCAAAGGCGACAGACACAGATACTTTTGTTTTTAGTCCAGGGGAAACAGAAGAAAACACATGAAATCTGATGTTTACCATTCTGATGTGGACCACATACATTTAGAACCACATATTATGGTACACAGTGGCAGTTTGAATCGCCAGATCAGAATTCAGATGGTGTTTATTTTATTCTGCCTCAGACTCAGACATCACTGTCATCATAGCTGCATCCATTTGACCAGGAGAACATGAAGCACAGCAAGTCAAGTGGCCAGTGGAGGGACAGCAAGGTCACAGATTTAATTAGCATTTTGGAACATGTCTCACTTCAAATAAAACTAGATGGGACAAATTGAAATCGACCAGTTATTCTTGCTCCTAGTTCTGTTTTTTGGCCTTCGAAACCCCAGGGGAAATTAACTTCTGTCATAATCTTCAGACCCAGAGACCGTGCAGTTGGACTAACCACATGAAGGTTTGCCAGGTGTGCTAGCTGAGCCAGCCAAATTCTAAATGTAAGGTCACTTCACTCCGATAATTTTCCCGACTGTATCCTCACACAGGAACGGGGCAGAACTTCACTGAGTGCTGCGGACATTGTTTGATGTTTTGCCCTGTTGTGCAGGTGTTGGTACATGATCTGGACTCTGGTGTGCTCCATTCAGTTTCCACACATAGGTCTACACATACACTGTACACTATACATAGTGTATTCCTGACTCCTCACACACATATACGCTGCACACTGTACCAGTCACAGCCTCATGTAGTCACCCACTATGCAGCAGTGTAGAGGTGAAGGCATCCCATTGCAACACTTTAATTGTGGTTCATCGACTCGAGATGAAGATCCATGCAAACTTAAAATGGACCTGGGTGACTTTCAAAAAGAAGCGGGCAGTACAAAATTATTATTAATAGTAGTAGTGGAGGTTGTTGTGGTAGTAATAGGAGTATTACTGCCACTGTCACTTACCTATTAAAACATTAACGTTTTTATTTTTAAGAGTGTAGGACTATCTCCTGCTTCATTGCCAGGTAATTGGCTAAATTATGGCTGAAAGTGCTTGTACTTCTTCATAGTGGTGCTTGACTTCAGACACTATAAATAGAGCAGTGGCCTTGCCTTACTTCGCTGTTTGCACAGGAAGTCTGTCTGTGGAGTCCATCAAGGAAGGGAGGTAGACCCTGGCCTCTTGCTTGCCCTTTTTTTTTTTTTTAACATTCACCGCTCTCTTCCAAGCATCCAACCCCCAGAGCCTGAGCAGTATTTCGATTCCTGTGCTCTGTTCCTATTGTTGTTTTGGCTACATTGCTATACACCCTAATTTATCCCCTAAGGCCTCCTTACACTCAGAGCATCATTTACAGAGGGCTGTGGAATGGGACACCCCTTATTCATCAACAACTGCACAAGGACTTCTATTCTATTATTTCCTTTCCTCTTTTGATCTCAGCCTCCCCATATCCTCCGTACACAAAGGCTGGCAATGGACTGCACTTGGTGTTATCAAAAGCCTTCTCTGCCGCTCACCTCTCTGACACCTGCTTCATGTTTCTGGGCACTGTTTTTTTTTTCCTTTATCTATTTCTTTTCTCTAAACCCCTTATATCACGTCTCTTATATCACCTCTTATATCCTATATCTGATATCTTATATCTTATATCTTATATCAGCAGGAGGTCACATAGGTCCTCTGACCAGGGCTTACTGGTTGTCCCTTGCTCTCTTGCTCTAAAAACAGAAGGTGATTGTGCTTTTGAAGTTGTGGCTCAGACGCTGTGGAATGCTTTTCCATTAGGCTTACGATCGGCGGTCACTGCTGATGAAAAAGCAGCTAAAGACTCATTTATTCAACTGGCTTTTGTCTTGCCTCATGCTGTCTAGAGTTTGTAATTGTGTGTGTTTTAAGGTCTTTTGTTGCTTATGTTATATTGTGTGTTTGCTTTTACGGTCGTTTGTAACAAATTTACTCTTGAGAAGCACTTTGTGCCCTTGTTCTGTGAATGGTGCTATACTAAATAAACTTTACTTACTTATTTTCGAACTGATCTGTGACCACTTTCCGTGCCATCTTGAAAGACACACAGGACTCAGTTTTAATAATATAAGTGCACGGTCTGAAGAGCATGACACAAGTGCATTTAGGGTGTGTCCAAGTCCACTGATGCTATTTAACAGCAGAACAGCAGAGGGTCATTGTGTCTGGTTTAAAAGGGTTGTGCTTAATCTGTTAATTAATCATAGGTTTGTTTTGGAAGTGCATACAATAAACCAATTTGAGTGCTATCTCCTATTCCCTTTAAAAGCCATGTGTTCTTGCAATTATAATGCGCATTTTGGCTGGAGGAAACGGACCTGCTTGTGCATGAAGTGACAGTGCACAAGCAGATCATCTATGGCAACAGCAGGATTCCACCAAAGCTCTTTGATGTAAAGCCGATGTCCCTGTGTGCAGAACACGCAGAGTGTACATGTGTTGGCACCTGCCTATGTTGGTGCACATTATTATCTTGATAATACACCCTACAAGTAACAGTGAAAACTGCACCAATGACTTCACACCTGGTTTTTGTTTGTCAATCGTATAATCGCTTTCAGCTGCCTCAAGATAGCAATGCACAAACAATGCACCTGACCACACCTCATTTTAATACCAACATGCTCATGGGCGCACAGATGGACACGTGCATTTGCAATTTACACAACGTGGGCACTGGATAGGAAAATGACAATGGTAAATGGACTGCCTTTCTATAGTGCTTATCTAGTCTGCCAGCTACTCAAAGTGCTTTACAATGTTTGCCTCACATTCACACACACATACACATTCTGATGGCAGAGGCTGCCATGCAAGGTGCCAAGATGCCCATCAAGCGCAGTTAGGGGTTCAGTGTCTTGCTCAAGGACATTATGACACACTCTCTGGAGGAGAGCGTGTCAGAGGAACCTTCAGATTACCAGAAGATCGCTCTACCTCCTGAGCCACACCACTCTAAATCATGGAGAGACTGTCGCTGGGTTACCATTGCAATACTTGCTGAGGCGCCAAGATTATTTTTAAGTTTGGCTTTGATGATGAGCCAGTAATGGTTCATTTGTTTGTTGTCACAGCTACAGTTACACAGTTTGCATTATAGCCAGTAGCTGCAGTACAACAGCTGTCACCCACACTCCTTTGACATGGCTTGCCCCGCTCTTGCTGCTACATAAGAAGCGGCAAGCCGGCACGTCCAAACAGAGCGCACCTGTAGCCAGCTCTGAGTCTGAGTGGGTGAGTGAGTGATTGAGTTTCACCTACAGCTCATAAAGGTGATTCACATCTAAAAATTATGCTCAGTGTAGGCAACAATGTGTACATGGACTTCAATAGCTATATTGTACATGGCAAAGCTCCATCAGTGTTGCATTTATTAGGTAGTTGAGAGAAGCGCCTTCCTGAGAGTAGGGCTCTGTATGCATATGTGTAGGTTTGTTTGTTTATATGTAACACCTTTTACAATTGGCAGTGTTACAGTTAGCTGAGGTATGCACCCTGCGCAGTGCAGAGCCTTGTTTAAGGGAAATACAGCGTGCATTTGTACACCAGGCAGTATGGTGGAAGTCACAAGCATGGACAGCGTCTTCACTGCATTCACATTAACATTCACATACCAGGAAGTTGCTCTGTGGGTTTCTAACTATACTGTTAAAATTAAAGCATTCTGCAGTTACAACAACACTGCTACCAGATCATTTTAATGTTAAGAGGTGAAGTTTCGAGAGCCAATGTCAATTGACTTACTCATTCAGTGCATATATATAATACGCACATCAATAAACCATAGCCCTCACATGCATAAAAAGAGCAAGCACACTTAATTTAATAATGTTCTATGGCACTAAGGATGTCAGAGGGTTATCTTGCCACCGCCACAGGGCAAAAACAGCATCAAAAAATAATACTGATCTTGTGCGTCTGCAAGAATAATAAAAGTGGACACTGTTTTGTAGTCATTTAGATGATGGTGTAACAACATCACATTATCATAAATGGTTATTTAAGAAGAGCCAGTGGCAATTCATAGGGCTTAGTGTTTTACTGCCTGTCACCTTCCACACTCCATTACCACGGTCCACAGAGATCTGCACCGCACGAGTACAAGTGTGCAGTAAGTTTGATTTAGTGATCGGAGCAGGTCAGTTATTCTGTGTGAGTCAACTTTAAATCGAGCTTCAGCTGATTTAAGGTAAACAGCAGAGCACAAACTTACCTGACAACGCGTGTATGCTCATTTCCTAGTGGTACTCTGCAAATCACTATCATGTAGTTTTGGTAGAAATAAAGCAATGTGTCATGCATGATACTGGAATTGGTGAGTTCATTTTTTTTTGTTTTTATTTTATTTCAAACATGTAAAACAACCAATAAAAACAAACAACAACAAAGATTTATTAAATAAAAAAAAAAAAGATGCACAATGAAGAAAAAGTTATAATGGTAAGGAAATCATGTTTAAAAAGAGTGGAAGAAGTAAAATTTGTCAAATCTTACCCCTTTTCCATGCTACATATTTACATAAGCAGCCTTAAATTATTTAGTGCTGTATGCTTTAATTTGTCCATTCAGCATGTACCACCAAGCAATTAGCAAATCACATTTCATTAGTATTAAACAAACCAACACCTGACAACTTGAAAGGAAACCAGACACACACTGTCAGACACGCTGAGAAGAGGGCTATGACAACACAGTGGACATAGCCTAAAACAATCCTAATTTATGCAACCCAGTGATAGTCAATATCATAACAAGAAGATGAAGAAGAATATAGATGCCGTAATAGATGTTTCATCATTCAGCCAAACAAAAAGTCATAGCAAAATAAAAGCACACAGAGAGAGTCCTGTTGGTGTTATCCATGTAGAAATGGATGACTCTTGCTCCTGGTACCCAGCTCTCTGCTCAACTCTTCTCTCACATAAGAGAGATGGCCGTAAAAGTGTCATCCCCCTTGGTTCTGGATAGTGTTAACAGTTAACAGACTTGTGATGGGGTGGGGGGGGCACAGAACACCTAGTTAAATGTGCCGATCTGCAGGCCTTTAGGGATGCTAAACAACTTTTTCTTAAATGCATTTGAATTTGAATTGGGTTTGATTTCATCTTTTCTTTTATCTATATCTTCAGGAAAGATATAGATAAAGATAAAGATAAACAGATATCTTTTCTCCAACCTGAACTGAGCAAGAAGGGGAGGGGGGGATGAGAGGCAGGAGGAAAATTCAGAGGGTGAGGAATGTGGTGAGAAGCAGCAACTGATAAGACAGACAGCACACCACAGTATATCATGATATGCCAGCACAAACTGCTGTTTAAGGCGTTTACTATGCCGCTTAATTTGTATCTACTTAAATCCACGTCTAAGTGCTCAGAAAAGATGCATCTCTCTGTTGGCATGTTAAATTTTTTTTCCCAAAGTAGGATGCCACGTGAGACTGAGGAAGATTTTGAATACTGTGATTTTACTTTACTGACTACTGCGTCAGGAGTGAGCATGGGCAAGATGACATGCATGTGTAGGCTCATTTTCATTGCACTGAGTTACCACCTTTTGCCTGACTTTGAGCCAAGAAAACACTGCTGGGGTTTCTCTGCCCTCCCTGTCCCCCTTCATTAACTATGAAGGGGGACACGGAGGGGGATATTTCTTTCTCTCTTAGTCGGCCCGTTTTGTCTTCTCTGCTCTGACCTTCCTGTCTGTCCCCACCAGCCCCTTTGTTGTTTGACGACATATTACTGCAAGGGCATGGAATGAAAAAAAAAACAGATGAGGATACAGAATCGAGTAACACTGGAGGTAAGAAAGACCGCCACAGGTGTTACATCAGACATAAAACATACATTCTCGTGTATACTCGTGTAAATAGGGATGAGAATGTCCCGGTAGCATAGGATTGCACAGTCCCCTTTAAAACAGCATTTAACCTGTATTGCACATGAAAAAAAAAGGTCATGAATGAATTAAAACGTCACTGACATAAGAGGAGGAAAACAAACCTCTGTCAAGTTCATGCAAGTTCATAAATAAATTAAAAACCTCATTGCACATAAGAAGAGGAAGACTAAAAGACCAAACAATGCATTGATTAAAAAAAAAAAACCATGTTTCAAAGCCTTCTTCAGGGATAACATCCAGAATGTTCTAACCCTGACGAAGGCTTTGCTGAAACATGTTGGTTTTATTAATACATTTTGAAAGGCCAATAATGGCAACACATCAGTGTAAGATATATCACGCAATGACAAATTCAGATTTTGTGTAGCTACATAACTTTAACATTTACAACAGATCCAACTGGACAACAAAGGTGCAGGCCACGACAGTCCCAGGCAAAACTACTCAACACTGCCAAATTGACACAAGCAAAAATATACATGCATGCCTTTCCAAAGCAATCTCTGTAGCTTGAGTATGCGCTTGATATGACCGTTGACTGTTGACATGGGCATGTTAACAGTCAATGGTCATGTTGGCCTTGCTGCAGCCTGTCGCAATCTCGCTGTTTCTTGGGGCTGGAGCACATGCTTAAAAGCCTTGGTGAGTGAAAAGTATAATTTTTGTGTGGCATGAAAGTCAGTCAGTGCTGTTTGAGTGTACAGTTTGAGTGTTCCTAAATATAAAAAGCAAATAAAAACACAAATGCCGGAACATTAGATGCTTGTTCTGCTGAGACTTTGTCACTTTGAGAAGGCTGAAAACATCCCGAGGCTCGTTCTGCTCCCTGTGCTCAAGCTGCTCACATTTTACACCGTCAGCTGAGGTTAGACCAGGTCATTGATTTAGTGACATGTCACGCCAATATCTGGGTTTTTTAATATCTATTATTGGCATGTCTATGACTTCCCATAGGTGGAAATCCTGTGGGGAACGGGGGGAACATGTCCCCTCCAATCTTGGGAAAAGGGATAGTTGTTACTGGAAACAAAGCTATTTAATTTTAAATCATCCAATATATTTTCAAAATTTTTAGCATTGTTTGACAGTATCTCTCTCTGATCTTTTTTTTATTTTACACATGCTATATTTACTCTAATAAATAGTT
>OMLB01010536.1:1203-16857 GCA_900302555.1 Myripristis jacobus | reverse complement strand
CACACACACACACACACACACGCACACACACACACACACACAGAAAAACACTTGAAAAAGCTTGGAGTGCCTTGGCAAAAGCCCCTACAGTGACTCATCGGAGGGAGAAGAGGAAAACCCATTCGAAGATAGACAATACTAATAACATCCTGTGGGATTTTGTGGAAAAGCCACGAGTGTGTGAAATGACGCAGACAGAACCAGGTTAGCTACTATGAACCCAGAGATTTTGTTTTTTAATGTATCAGATACATTAGAAAATTACTAATGTGAAAAAAATTTAATTCAGTGTGTTTATTTCCTCTCAATATCCACAAACAATGAAAAGCAGTTTGATTTATTTTCTCCTGGAAAGTTAAACAGCATGAGGCCAGGAAACTACGTCAAAAATTAATTGTCTTAATTTATGTGCTCTGTCTAGCCAGAATATGCTGTTTAACCAATTTTTTTACGTTTTGATTTCAAGTTTTGAATTGGTGCAGACGGGAGTTCAAGGGCATGACTGTCCTGGGACTGATGTGCAGTCGAGAGTAACTGATCTCCTTTCAAGGTGACAACCAGTACTACCTGCCCTTCCAGTCTGATTTATACAAATACTCCTCCATCCCAGTAATGAGCTACTCACAGCTTCAGAGATACTCTTGTAACTCTACAAAGGAAGCTTTATTGAGTATTTTCTAAATGCTACGTTTTAAGAGCACAACACTGAGGTGAAGAAAGGGCATTTTTAAATGTAAAAAACATTGCCATAAAAAGTATAAACATTGCCATTTGCTAAACAACTTACAAATCACACAATCACACAAAAGTAATTAAATAAACATAATAACTGTATTTGATAGGTTATTATATAGTATTAAATACAAAAGGGCAGGGATCAGATCAAGTTTTCAGGAACATCCAGTGTCGTATCCATCACGAGCAGGAAATTATTTCAGTCAAACATTTGCAGGACCATCTGGGTGCAGTTTGCATGTTTCCTCCATGTGCTCCGGTGTCCTTCCACACTCCAAAGACATGTAAGCCAGTTACGTATGGGAGTTTGACTGACTGACTGTCAGTCTGTGTTAGCCCTGTGATGAAGTGATCAACTGGCGACCTTTTCATGGTGTTTCTCTGCCTTCAGTGTACAACAGGAATGACTGGGTACAGAAGAAAAAAAAAAAGTACTTGCCATTTTGATTTAGGAACTAGAGACAGAAATTGTTACCGTTTGTTAGCAATGCAACGAGAAGAAAAGAAAAAAAACAACAACTCAGACATAAATTCCTGTAAAGGGACCTAAGAAAAAATGCCTTTTTGTTGTTTTTAATTTGCTGGTATGTTTTTGCATGTAACAAGAACACAATAAAACAGTCATAACAAGAAAGCCCCTAACACACCCATCCCCATTTCCACCTGAAATACCATTCCAAGATATTATACATAACCAGATGTCAAAAACAGAAAAAGTGCTTACGGCTTGAATAGTCAGAATAGTTTGAATTACTTCTCAGCCCACTGACTTATATTAGTGCTAACAACAAAAACGGATCATTTCAGCCAATTGTATCTCTGGTAACCTGAGCACCGGCGGAAATATTTTCGGATAGAATGAAAGAACTTTTAGACCGTAATAAATATGATTACTGTGCAAAACCCTGCTGTGCCCTTTGAGCTGCCCAAGTTATGCTTTGACTTGAAAGGCTAATAAAGCGCAGACAACATGATGGTTGGGACATCTGCTTTCTGTCTGATGTTCAGTATTTGTTCACCCTCTTTGCATTTTGGTGCAGGCTGTACTGTGTGTGACATGGCAGGGGTGGCAAATGGCTCGTGCAAACATTGTGTCAAGCACTTGTATAAATGAGGCTTATAGGCAGATGCTGATGGGTGCCAGCTCACCATTCACCTTTTGTTATTATATCCTACATTACTGCAAGCCTTTTTACGAAGCATGTTTTATTTTATGTATTAAAATGACGTCAAGATGTACAATTATTTTTTTTTCCAGCAGCAACACCGTTTCCCTGAAGTTTTTTCTGGGCCTATAAGCCTACAGAATACAGAATTTTGCACGTCAATTGGTATTATCTTAATCCCACTAAGCATACAATAATTCCCCTAAGGATAATATAATTCTTAAACAGACACAGGGAAATGCAGCGAATTTTTACCACACCATTCAAAACGGGCTGACTCTGCTCAAACTGCCAACCGAAAACCTGACTTTGCACTCGCTGAGAAGCACCGTTTCCATTGTGGCTTCTGAAAAAACACCTGGGACTCCCCACATCGTAGCAGATGGGTGCACAACCACACACCCACTCAGGGTTGGAGCCTTGCTCTGTGGGGCCAACCATAACAATAACCCATGGATTGGTCAGTGCTCGTGTGCTGCTCTGCTTTCCATGAATTTGCAAAGCTGAATCCAAGTTTTTCCATGGAACTTGTCTCTACAATTGCACTACCTTCTGCAGCTCACCAGAGAGGGAACAGGCCTCATTCTTGTAAAACGTAGAACAGAAAACAGAAATGTAATCATTAACTAGATGATGCTGCTATACACCCAAAAAAAAGAGAAAAAAAAACATAATTAGCCTTGCAATGCATGGTTGACACTCAGATTGTCATTATTTTATTATCTTCACACATTAAATCACCATTTGGCTCATAATTATCTATGTCTAAGTCTAAAAGTTAGATGACATCTGGCTTGATACTTTCAGGTGAGATCATCAAACATCACAAGCAACCACAATGTGATGTTCAAGGTTAAAAGTCACAGAATACTCGCTCCCTCTGCTGGACACATGATAGCAGTGCTGGTACACACGTTATTTCCTCTTTGTGGACAGACAGTACCGTAGATTCCTGTGCCAAGACATTTGCAGGTCACTGAAACGCCTCGATATACAAAGAACTCGCAGCCATGATAAATATTTATGTGCGACTAGTAGCTCTGTAGCTCACTCTGTCGGTCAGCTGGGACACAGACATTTCCCCACCCTTTGGCAGCTACAGTTTTCGCCCTAGGAGGCTGAAATTCACCATGGAGGTCAAGTGTGTGTGCGTGAAGGTGTGTGTTTGTGTTGGTGCCAGTTGGCTTAAAAGGGGGGTGTGGCAGTCGGGAATGACAGTTGATTAATTGTTCATGACAACTGGCAAAAGGGGGGCGTGGCAGTGGGAGGGGCCTATGACAAAAAGGCACAGAAGTCCTAAATGGATTCACATAACATGGCCAAACATTTTAAAAACACACACACACACACACACACACACACACACACAGATAGACAAACATACACATACACACATGGACCCTTTCATTGGTGATGGTTTGCCCCACCTCTATACTTCAGCTACACCCCCTTTCATAACTCATGAAGTGTGTCTTGTAGACACTTGGAGGAGGCATCACTGGTCTCAGCAGAGTGTTCCTTTTTCATTGGTGAGTTTTAGCCCCGCCCCCTATACTTGAGCCACACCTTCTTACATAACTTATGAGCTGTTTCTCATAGACACTTGCTGGAGGCATCACTGGACCGGTTCCTCTTTCAGCCCCATAGATCTGCCATCTCATTCTGTTGGTCCTTCACTTCATTGGTCCACAAAGTTGTGCCCACGCCATAGCAACCACAGCTCTACACCTATGAGGCTGTAAATTGCCATGGAGGTCAAGTGTTTGTGAGTTTGTGTGTGTGTGAATGCATGCACGTACCTGGTCGCAACTATTGCAAATTCAGATGCATATGACTTGTGTGAGTATAATGTAATTGATTGGAAAACAAGCTGGGATATAACAACACAATTCATGTAACAGCACATAAAGAAACACTGACGGCCTGAATGATCATTCAGCTGTTGTGTTGACCGGTGCAGTTATGAAAGTTTTGTGTACTAGTGTGTAAATGAAACGTTCACCTGAACCAGCACCAGTTTAGGGAGCAGTAGGTCTGCAGACGATGGTGTGTCCCTGTGCCTCATGTGAAAAGGGAAGCGTACAGACTGGAAAATGTGCAATTATAGTGTTGCAGCTCATTTAAACCTCTGAGGATAAATGTATGTAACTATGAAAATATATGTCATTGTGGCATATAGCATAGCCCATGGTTCTTTGTTGTTGTTTTTTTTAACTTGAGTACAAATGGTTCAAAATGAGAAATATTACAATTTTGTAATCATTTAAGTATTATCCTTTATGATGATATGTTTCAGCTTTGTCTCTATATTTCCTCAACTCAACCTCAGAACCAGCCTAACTCAAGAGCACTGCATTCCCTGTGTTGATTATATATGAATATTTTTTGGCATCATAACTTGATAATGACCATTTTATTTTAAGCTGCAACAAGTAACCTCCACCTATAATTCAACAAGAGGAAAATCCAATGCCAATCCATTTTGACACAGTTATCTTAGGTTTTACATGTAATTTTGAGCCCATTAACACAAATATCAGTTTGTGCATTGGGAGTTTTGGACTTTGCATGTCAGCTGTGAAAATAAATCCGATCGGGCAAAAAAAGTGGAACATCCTTAAACTGCAACGTTTCTTTCTGTCCTTTCTGTCAAAATACACTTGTTGGACGATTGTCTTCACCTATGACTTTACTTAATCCAGGATCGTTAAAATAATCTGGTCTAAGGTAACAGCAATAAATTCCAAAGTGTCTGTGTATGTGTGTACATGAACCCCTAAGACCAACAACGTCCCTGTCTGAATGTGACTGACAACATCAATATGCGACAAAGGAAAACATGACAGATTGAAAGAAAGGTAACCTACTGGTTTACATGCACTAGCACTTCATTTGTTTTTTCTAGATAAGTCTCACTGATTTGTTTAACGTTCAACCAGCGGTATCTCCGCCTGAGAAAAATGTTTCACAATTCTGTCTGCGTCTGATAGCAAATGATAAAAACCTAGGCTATAAAAAAAATCTAAGTTAGAGCGAGCATTTTTATTGAAGCACAGATAATCTAACTTCATGTCTTTGGAGTGGAAGAGGAATCCCACGCAAACATGAGGAGAACATGGAAACTCCACAAGGAGAGTTAAACCCTCACCCTTCTCACTGAGCCACTGAGCACCCGGACTTGACCTCATCTTGGAAAAAAAAAAAGTTGGTTCTCTGTTGGTAAACTCTGTTTCTTTGTTTCACTTAGTAGCTCCTGGTCCTCCGCTCAGTTTCTGTATAGTACTCCTCAAAGTTTTGTTTGTATATGTTCCCTTTAAATCAAATTATTCAAAAACATTCATTCCTTCAATTTGAATGTAGCTGTACATACCTGTGAGAACAAGTGATTGAACTAGTTTCACTGTTTCTTGATGGATGCCTCATTGACATCAGGTGCAGAAAGGATCAAACTGAATGAAGGCAAATCAGAGGTGGTAGTGTTTGTCCCACATAACAACCAGTATCATTTAAAAAAAAAAAGAAAAAAAGAACAAGGCCGGGCACTTAGGCATTTTATTTGACGCAGAGTGTTGTACAATCTTGTTTTTCAGAGCCAAGCAAATTTCAGGGCATTATTCCCTTCACCCATGCCCTCATCTTTTCATGGTAGTCTTCTCATACAAATCACTTTATTCACGTCTGTTACATCCTTAAATGTACGTTGATGTAGTTTGTGCTTGTCAGTGTACTGTGCGTCCTTCTGCTCTAAATACAGCTTGATGTTCCTCCCTTTTCATTGCCTTCATTGGCCTGATTAATTGTGAGTCTCTTCCCCATTGGTCGATGCCCTCTAACCTCCTCTCCTATTGGCTGATGACGACACCACACCTGCAATCAGTGAAGGACCAGACAGCTGACGTCATCCCTGTACCTGCTGACCATTAAGGCTACGTTTACACATAGTCGGGTATTTTGTGAAACGAATATTTCCCTCCCTCTGTTTTCCAAAATAACATCATGCACACAGCATAGTTTACAAAAAAGTTTCCGTTTACATCAACCCCCATAAATACGCCATTGAGCGCCATCATAACTATGCCAAACCTATGGGCGGCAGTGTAGGAAGAAGGAGAAAGCCATGCAAGCCAATCAGAAGCCTCATATCGACAACAACGAATAACACGAGCCACTGCTACTCTGAATGCATCCATGATCATCACCATAGCCAAATGTAAACATTGCGTGCACTTTTGGCGCATAATGTGACGTCGGCTGCCTAAAACTCTGTTTTTCTCAGTTTACATGCAGATGTGAAACGGGAGTTTTCCTAAATCTTCACTCTGGCTGGAGTTTTTAGAAAGAATCATTTTCAGAGGCGAATTCGATGTTTGCGTGTAAAAGAAGGGCACAAACGAAGGGAAATGTCTCTGTTTTTAAAAATACCCGTGTGTGTGTAAACGTAGCCTTAGACTTGAGCTAACTTGCCCTGCATTCCAGTACCCATACTACCATACTATTTAGTAGGCAAAAAAAAGATTTAGTATGTCCCAATACATAGTATGTCAGATGCAGTATGCCAAGAGTACCAGGATGTTCTACTACATCCAGTCAGATGTCCAGTCAGAAGCCACGCCCACATATGGACAACAACAAAACACACATATCGCACAAAACTCGCTCAGTGACAGCAGAAGCGACAGGAAGACAGATCAGAAATATGACAGACGACAGCGCAGTATGAAACAACACCGGCATTTTGATAACAACATTCAAATGTGGCGCTACGGACGGCGGCAGAAGTGAGCAAGAGGGTCGGACTTCAGGGATGATGTATGTAGTGTGTCCCAATAGTATGCATTCACATGCATATTGCATACTACGCTACATACTTTGTAAGGGCAGCTGCAGTACATACTAAAAGTAGAAAGAAGAAGTATGCGATTTGGAACGCAGGGACAGATTGTGTTTTCATGGCCTGTTCGCTCTCTGTTACTGGTATGGCTGGTTAGTTATTCGCTCTTGATATGTTGTGGGAGGTTATTTGATAAACTTTCAGTTGTGGATCTTGCATTTGTATGGTTGAGTATCTCTTGATTAAAAATTTCAAACTGTGTTGTCGTGAGGTTTAAGTGGATCTAGACCCACAGTAGGAGTGAGCTGCCAGTTGCATTTTCACTGTGCATGGGGAGCAACACCTAAACCACACAACCTATTGGTTATAAGACCTCAGCCTGGATGGTGGCACTGCTCCACCTGCTGGGGGGGTTGAAGGACAAATGTATAACAAAACAGTCCTTAGTAAAAATGGCTCTCACATAAAAAATCTTGTTCCTTTCTTGTTACCCACTGTCCAGCCAGCCTTTTTCCTGAACCACCATTATGTTGCCTCGCTCTCCTCCCTGGAGCACCTCAGGGTGGTAACAATGTCTCAGTGAAAAGTCTTTGTCCTGATCGCATTTGGTACAAAATACTGCTGCAAGGCTCTTATCTGGCACTAGAGTCTGTTCACTGGGAGATTTTATGTTTTCCTTTTATGTTTTGATGGATTGTATTTATGTTTTATGGTCTATACTGTATACCTTATATTTTACATATCCTGTCATTGTTAGGCTACTTTTTGGTTTACTTTGCTCTTAAAAGGCCCTCTGTTTTATACCATGCCTGAAGCACTTTGAAAACGATTAGTACTACTACTACTACTACTACTATTGAAGGCTGCTGCTGCTACTTTACAATTGATACTGCTGTCACTGGTCACTACCTCTGCCATTAATTGTAATGTTACTAATAATGTTACTAATAATTAATAATAACTAATAATAATACTAATTACTACTACTGCTACAGCTGATATTACTGACATTAGTCTTCCTTTTACGACTGCTGATGCTATTAGTATTACAGTTTACAACGGTTGCAGTAATAGTATTTAAGACATTATTTTGTATGTATTGATTATGACTGGAGAACATATGGCTGAGGGAGGATCCTCACAGACTGTGGAGCAGCTGGGGAATGTGTTTGCCAGACTTTTCATGCTGTTATTGACAGAAGCTTTAATCCAATAATTTGGAAAACATCAGCGATAATCCCCTTTCAGGAGTCAGGAGCAAAGGAAATGAATGACTTCCAGCCCATTGGCCTTACACCCATCCTCAGCAGGTGCATGGACAAGGTCTTATGCAGACATGTAATGTCTTCACTTAGTGAGCAATAGATCCGTTACAGTCTGTATACAAGGACAGGATGTGGGTGGAGGATGTTCGCTTGACACTCATGCAAACAGAGACTGAACACCTGGATAAGAGCCTGAACCATTCCTCTGCTTTTAACACTGTTGATATAGACATCCTGCTAACTCACCTTTTAACCTGCAAGTAGAATCAGTGATTATCTGCTGGATAAAGGCCTTTTATATGTAACTGACCCCACAGAGTCACGTTCTTAGACTTTATGTTAGACCATGTTTTTCCAAACACAGGAGTTACCCAGATTTGCATTTTTATTGCCAAATTTATTTTCAATATGCACAAATTAAATTATATGACACACAGAAAATGGGTGGGAGCTAGAGCTCGTCAAAGCCCTGATTCAAGCCAGCTGCAGGTGGTTAATGAGCTCCTTCAAGAATCTGGGGATTTAATAACCCAAACTTTTACCTTTTCATGTCATGTTAACTGCATTTACAAAAAGCTTTCCTGCTGCAAAACCCAAGGAATCCCAAGTGAAGCTAACCCACTTTAAATAGAGTATACCAACCCCTGACTGAGACATGCTTTATTTTAACAGTGTTGTAACTGTGTCCTGCTTCAGGTGCCTGAGTGTCACATATTACAAAACTCTACTCTTCCCCTCAGCCATTACTTTCAGCTATTGCCCTGAGGTACAGAGTTCCCACTGCAAATGCACTTTCTAAGGTGTCCTTTTAAAGTTGTGACCATGATTTTCTATTAAGATTATTTATTATTATTCAATGGTCTTTGCTTTCATGATTTTAATCTTAATTTATAACAGCAGACTTCTGCACATGCAAGCCAGAGGCAAATTTCTACCGTCTGGACGCATAAGATAGGCAATAAAGTTGAACTGAATGAAACTGAATATATGGTGTAACTTCAAAATGGTCAGACTTGAAAGAGATTTAAAGTCTTTATGATGAGTTCAACTTCCCTCCTTAAATTGAGGCCAGAAATGTCAAGAAATTTGAATACTGTCTTTTTATATCGATATATAATCTTAAATTGTATATAATTTGATATAACGTTATAGCTTTCATGATGTAACTGTATGTTTTTTACATGTTTCATTAATGACAGAGAGTGAAAACGCTGTATTTAATTATTTTTTGAAATATTTTCTAAGTTGAGCATCATTGTTATTAAAGCTACGTTGTCACGGACTACAGAAACCACGTGTTTAGAGTTTCCACCAATCGGAGAAGTCGCCGTCATCTCACCGGAAGTTGTCGGTATGATGAAGATGATGATGGTTACACAAAACGGAAGAGAGACCGGCTGTACGTATTCTTTCTTACTATTCAAACCTTTGTACATTTCACACTGTCACACCTGCAGCCGCAGGAGCAGAGTGGGAAGCTTCACAGAGAGAAATAAAAAGCAGAAAAACAAATAAAAATCGGCGGAGACGCATCGGGAGATAAGAGCTACATTACAGCTAGCATACATTATTCCGGTACGTTCCGGCCGGTTTAGGAGGTTAAAACAAACAATTCATACACATAATCTGGACCAGCTTTATTTTTATGTGTTAATTAGCCGTGAGACTGAGACAGACTGACCTGGTTTACGTGAAATTATTTACAGTCAGGTGTTAACGGGATTCATTTTGCTTTGCGCTGCCATCTCATCTGTGTTAGCCCAGCGTCACACGACGATAATCAGATGTCGGGGATTTCGGTGTGGTGGCAAGATGTTTCTAAAACCAAGTCAGAGTGGTACAAATGTAGCTTTCCGGACAGGACGACCTTTGTTGTTAAAGCTCCGGTGTCCTGTCCTGATCCTGTAGCTTGTGTCCCGTCGCTGTAGCTTGTTGCGAAGCCCAGCAGGGGGCGCCGTGGCAGAGCTGTGAGCAAAACATATGCAGACTGTGGCTCAGGCTTTAGGATGCTGTGCAGTTTTACACTTTGTATTTTGTCTTAGATTTTACAGAGACTCGCCTCCAGAGTGATTCAGTCGCAGAGGAGGAATTGGAGATTTAGGGTGGACATTTTTTTTTTTTTTTTACTATCGCAGTGTTGTGCTGCACTTTACAGGCTGTTTCTCTCTTTTAAATGACTGACTACTATAGGCTGCACGCATGAACTAGTTATGAATTAACTTATAGTAACTGTATACATGATTAAGTGTCAACTATTTACAGAATTTATGGGCAACATCCCATGGACCAGATCTACTACCAGATCCACTGCTACCTTATATATACCTTAATATAACATATTTATTGTGCATGTAAATGACAGGTTTTATCATAGAAACTACATCTGGTGCTGATTTAATGCTATAGACACAGGCAGTATTGCAGTTTTAAGTGCAAACGGAGCTTTAACTCAACTTTGTAAAAAGAAAACAGAAGATATTGCACTACTACTATTTAATATACGATTCATGTGATGAAAGGCTTAGTCTTTGTAATACAAATATTTACTTATACATCTCTCTCTATTCACTCATCATCTCAATTTTCCCACAGTAGGCACACAGGCAGGTATTTATAAGTACATAGGTGGTGATAGAGATAATAGCTCATGTGCAGTATGCGCCTGTGGCTTTGATGTTAGTGAGCAATCGGTGTTGAGTTTTTAATTGTGCCCAGTCAACTGAATCAGGCCAATTGGCTGGGTCAAGCTAAAATTTGGATGGGCAATGCTCACCCCTGCCCACTTCCAGATGTTCATCTAGCTTTACAAAAATAAATAAATATATATATAATGTCCTGACATTGACTTGTCCTTAATAATTTCTTCTCTGCAGGTAAAGCACCCTGACTGACCTAAACATGTAAGAGCTATTAGATTTCTAATTTTCTACGCAGAATAACTCACAATTTATGAAAGTAAATTCTGAACTGAACACTATTGCGCTAATGTTTTACCTTCTGTTTTGTAAGGATCGGGTGGAAACAGCACGTTTCACTGCCTGTAGCAGCAGGTGCTCTCCTGGTGGGCCTCCCATACTCCATCTCACTAATGGCCCAGTGGATGTATGGCTGGCCCAATAAGCCCGGCTACAAGAAGTACATTGAAGCTCTGAAACCAAGGTAAACTGCCAGAGATTTTTTTTTCTTTTTATAAAATCACACAAAGATTCTCCCTTTATTTTACATATGAAGAGAAAAATATGTCAACAGTAAGCTCACAGAGTGAAACATCTTTTACCAATACATTCAGAGAACAGATTCATGCCTATCACTTAAATAACAAGGAATATTTATATTTATATTTATAATAATGATCCTTTTGTACAGATCTTATCAGTTCAGCCTTCATGTCCTTCTCAGGCACAAAGGAGCATAATTCATTAACCCTCACCTGTTTGCCTCATCCTTCAGGCGAATATACTGTTTGACCAGAGCGGTGTTGGAATCACTCAAATACCTGCAGTATGGGAAGCTTTACTTTCAGTGGAAGACGTGGTATAAGAATGACGATAACCATGAGCATTATGAAAAGGTGTGTTGGAAAAATGCATGTGTATGTATTTTTTCTTTGTATGAAAAATATCCATGGTAGTAACTACAAATATGAATTTATCTGCATTGGTGCTATTCTTAAAATAATCCCAGTAAATGTTGAAAATACGATCACCCTCAAAGCTCAAATTTGTGTGCGAGTTCACAGTCAGGTCTGTTTGGACTCTTGAAAGGGCATCACTTTTGGCCGTCGAGGCAACAAGCTGGACTTATACTACCCCCCGACGGCGTGCAGGTCTGGAGATGTGACCGTGCCCCTGGTGGTCTTTATCTATGGCGGGGCGTGGGGCTCTGGAGAAAGATCCATTTACTGTCTACTGGCCAGGCAAATGGCTGAGGAGCTGAGCGCAGTCGTCATATGTCCTGACTACTGCACCTACCCAAAGGCAAGAGCCTCCCAGCAGCACACTGTTATCTCCAAACACATGATTTACAGTGCATAAACAGTAGAAACACGTTCAAAATATGAAGTGAGCTCTCTGTTTGCACAATATGTTAGATTTATATTGAACAAACCCCACATGCTTGTTTAGAAATTTGAATCTGCCATCTAAACTGAGTTTTACCTTCATTTGCAGGGGAATGTTTTAGGAATGGTCCAAGATATTGCTGACTGCTTAGTTTGGGCACAAGAGAGCGGACAGAAGTTCAACTTTGACAAAGTAAGTAGTTCCTTTAAACAATTTATGAAAATTTAGGTCATCATAATGACTACATTGACTATACTGTGCAGTGTAATTACTAAATAGAATAAAGGATAAATATTATAGCATTAATTTTAACTGGCTGTAGACTTGCTCATATAAATAATTTATGAAATTTAGCACCACACTTATCTAATACTTGTAATTTATCAAAAATGAATTCATGTTTGCTGTACATAATGAACAGTACTGATATTTTATTTGTTTAATTTTCACATTGACTTATATTTACAGCCCGTCCACACTCACAGTGTTCACGGTAAATAATGTGTCCTCACATGTGTTGTCGCTTCTCTTTCTCTGCAGGGAAATATCGTCTTAATCGGCCATTCAGCTGGTGCACATTTGTGTGCGCTGACCACTCTCTTTCTGATCGACAGCAGAGAGGAGCTTTTCATAGAGTCCAGCAAGCAGCAGGAGATCACACAGGCAATAAGAGGAGTAATAGGTAAGGCTTGAGATACTTCACAAAATCTCAGTAATGGTTGCAGCCTGTCAGTTTGGTGCCAAATGATCCTCGGACTTCCTGTGTTTCTGGGGCACAAAGACGCTTTGTGACGTTGGGATTATTGTTTATGTTTTCCCAGCTGAAGCCTTGACCTGGTAACAATGCACCCTTTGAATGACGATGGCCTACTACAGTTGCAGAGAATAATTTTTTTTTCTTTTCATTTCTCTCTTCTTTTTTTTTAACTTGTCCAAATGCCATTTTTCCTAAGGAATATAACTTCCTGGGTCTGAAAGTTACTCAGAAATGAGGTGTTGTATGCATGAGGAAGTTAATCTGTTACATTTCCTGGGCAGGTTTGAGCGGTGTCTACAACATCATGGACCATTACGAGCACGAACAGATGCGAGCAATTGAGTACGTCTCCACCATGCACAAAGCTATGAATGGAGTGGAGAACTTCCCTTACTACTCCCCCACACACTTACTGAAGACGTTCAACCAGGAAAAACTCAAAAGGTTTGACAAAGAAGTAGCTCTTATTTTGTGACTGAGGTTGGTTTCAATGGTGACAAACATAGTCAATACCTGGAGACAGAAAATAGCTTTCCAGTCATACAGTGCAAATCTGAACCTGCTGACTTTAATGCTACACATTTTTATCATTAACCTCTACTACTGTATACTAGGGTTAGACTTAAATAAGCCTTTCACTTTTTTTATCCGAAAAAGGTGTTTGGTGTGTCACCCCAGAATTTTATTCCTGGCAGGATGGAAAAGCATATTAAACAGCATTTAGGCCATCAGTGGATACTAAAACTCTCCACTGCGATCCAGACTAATGAAAGTCTTCTAGGTTTGGCAGCAGCTCCAATGACCCACCGCACCAATTCAGTGGTAAAGAAGACTCAAGGATACATTGGGATGTGATTATCAACAATAATGTAACAATAATGAAGACATAAAATGTGCAAAGAATATAAAATGGCAAGACAGGTTGTACAACTTTTTTTATGTAGCTGTTGTGATGGATGATCTTCCATCATGACAGCAGTGGATATCACCAACTGGGTGATACCTGATATAGTTCAATACTTGTCTGTTATACATAGGTAAACTAATGTATATCTGTCTCCCCCTAATATACACAAGTACTCAACTACAGTAACTCATGGCACATGGTCATTTAACCTCCAGTAACCTCACATCCTGACCTCTGGCATGGGTGGACATAACCTTAAATCACTTTTTGAGATGAACTGTTTCAGGAAGAGTTTTGAAAATGACTATCTCAGTCAAAATGAATGTCACCTGTGCATCTGGGCTGAACGGTTAATCAAAATATAATCAAAATCACAATATGGCCGAGTACTAAATGCAAATTGCTGGAGCTACAATTTTTTGATAAAGGTAAAATAAGGACAAAATAGTTAATACCATTAAAAATGAAACATACTTATACTAGGAAAGGCCCTGGCATGCACATTGTTCTCTACAGACCCAAGAAAAAACATTTGTGTTGAGTACAGGCCCCAGCAAAATCACATCATTTTAATATTATTTTCAGTGAAAGTGAAAACTGTGACGTAAAAATGCATTCCCACGAAAATCATGAATCATATCACAGTCTCATTATCTGTCAGAAAAATTGCAATATGTTTTTTTTTTCAATACCATGGTTCAGTCCTGCTGTGCAACAGAGATAACAAACCCCTCCAATGATTTTAAACAGGCCTTGTCAGTAAATCTTTGGTAAATGATTATGTTAGGCTAATTTTAAAACATATGTCAGTACATACCCCAGGCCCTCATTAACCTGCTGCAACATTTGTTAAAGGTTAAAGGTTGCAGCACTTGTGGAGATCATCACACATCACCTTCTGACTTCCTGTCTTCTCTGATTTCCACTTCTGACAGAGTGCCACCCTTTGGCTTGCTCCATGGAACCAGTGACATTATTGTTCCTGTAGAGTCTTCAACAAGGTTTTCTGAGCTCCTCACCTCGCTGTCCGTCAAGGTGTCGCTGTACCTGCTGCCTAAAGTCGACCACACTGAAATGGTCACCGACATAATGGCATCGGACAGGCGTTTCTACCATCCCGTCTACACTTGCATCAAACAGGAGTACAGAAAACTTGTGGGAGCCTCTTGAAGTCCCACCAGTTCTGTCAAAACTCCAGAAAACCCACTGTTACTAATATTTTGTTACACTCCTGCTTTGTGTGAAGTATCTGCACTAAAAGCCATCTTTCTCCAATTGATTTCCCTCACTTTATATTCCATAATAACGTCTCCTTTACTGAATATTTGGTGCTAAACGGTCCATGTTTGTAATTCAGCGTGAATGTCTCATTTTTATGTGATTGAAATGTATAATGCATATTCTCTGAAACTTGAATTTTTCCTTAAATGACTGTAATCTGTATGGATCCTTTATAAATGAAAATGTTGTATGAAGTACATTGTGATTGGTCGGGATTATGAGAAACCACAATAACATTAACATGGGACTCTGCAGGAGTCTGCTGCAAGTCTGCCTTATTTATAACTACGACCTGTGTTTGAAGACTCATGGGATTTTGTTTCTTGAATTGAATTTATATCCATTTTTATTTTTTTCTGATTTATCCCAGCACCTTGTTATTACTATTCATTGATTCATTGAAAGTATTGAAATACTAAAGCCACCAGAAGGAAACGGGGAAGCTTTTGTTTGTCTTTGATTTCTATTAGTTGACTAACTATCTCAAATGTGCACTCCCTGACCAATACTGTTGGTTAAACTGGAAGCATATAATGATATAACCAATAGTAATACTTTAGAATTTTCTTTTAGTTACTTATACTGTGTTCATGGTACTGAATAGTGAGATTTTAGTGACCTAATCCTAATTTGGGGGGGGGGGGTTAAAAA
>OMLB01010532.1:1586-11609 GCA_900302555.1 Myripristis jacobus | reverse complement strand
CCGTCTTGCTGCAACCCTCCATTCCGGAGATATAAAAAAATAACATTGGCCATTATGAAAGGCAAACTTAATGTAAAAAGACAGGGCTGTCAGCAGCAGCACTGCTGACTGTGGACACCACACATGTGAACAGCAGTTCTGCGAGGCAGCCGTCACACACAGGTAGAGGTAACCAGTCTAGCCCGGGTGTTTGATTCCTTAGTGTACTGCCTTACTAAAAACGTTTCACCTCTAATATTTTTTATCTCTCAAATACAAAAACATGTATAACATCTCCCTTCTTACCAGTTAATGAAGTCATTTCTATTTCATGCTTTCAAGTGCTGCTGTGAAACACCTCAGTACTTGGGTGTTGCCAAGTGTATTGTCCTTGGGAAAAAACTAACTTTTATATCCTGACAAAATGTTTCAGAGGAGCTGTGCTTCAACATGAGGGACAGACGGGGTCCTCACCTATCAACTGACTGTAATTTGGGGGAAATGGTAGGACATGATGGGATCGGCCTATAATAAATCTTCTGCTGCATACCCCACAGCCCCCTCCAGCTGAGTTTGTTCCTCTCTACACTTTCTCACTTCATCCACTGACCCTGCTTTGCCTGAGAGACAGCCTTAGCACACCTTGCCGCTTCCTCCGATGATGTATCTGCTCCACAACATCCTTCTTTTCCCCTGTGGAGTTTACCAACCCCATAAACGTTGCTCATTGCCCAGGCCTGAACCTCCCCTCCGTTCTTGCACCTGCCCTAAAAAATCCCAACACCTGAGCACTGACTGTGCCTACTGAACTGCTTGTTTCAGGTTTCATTTTTGCCCCCTTTAAGCCAAGGGCACCACACTTCCTGTTATGTTTTACACTCTATCAGCATCATCTTCAGTCCTACTTTTGTACATTTGAACCCTGCTGTTAGGCGAGAGATGCCTTCCAAGATCCTTTTACATAGAAATCCACATACTAAGACACTGTGGGATGCCTTGAGCTATCCAGTCTCTCCAACTTCTCTACCTTCAGCAGAGGTATCTCTTATTCTGTCAAAAACTTCTCGAGTACCACTGGAGTATCATTTTATTTCCTTGTTATCTGCTTCTCTCTGGCAAGCCAGCACATTTCATTATTATTACAACCAGCCACAGATTCATTTAGAGCTTTAAATTAAACATTATGAAAGCTTAGGAAAATCAGTATCTACTGTATCTTCATATCATCTGTAACATATACTGTATAGCAGGCTACAGTGAAATGCCCAGAACACCAATACATAGAGCAAAGAACACCTATTTATCCACTTGCATAAAGAAAAAGCCAGCCATGTGAAAGCCAGCGGGAAAACCAGTTTGCCAGGGTTGCAAATGAAAATCCACATTCCACCATATAGTGTATTATTCCAATGAAAATAGTAAAAATGATTTTAATAATGTTAAGAATAATAAGGGTATACAGTAAAGCGGAACATATAGCAGCAGGAGAGCTATACTTTAATAAATTTGCTCTATAACAGGATTTTGCAGCTGTACTGTAGAGTCATATTAAAGTTAATTATACACATGTACTGTTCTATGCGACAAGGAACATGAGAGACGCTATTTTGCATCACTTACTGTATATGCTTATATTTTTCAATATGGACAAGCAAGGGCAACTCACCCATGGGAGGTGGAAAATGAGTAAGCTGTCTTTGCATGTTCCACCTGTCCTGCAACAGGACAAGAATAAACACAGTTGCTAATCTGTGAAAATACCATCAGCAGCACAGGAAAAAAAATAAATAAATCCTGAAAATCCCATGTCAAATCCACTATGTGCTGTGCAGTGATTCAACAAACATGAGTCTCCTACAGATACAGCCATTGCCCCTGAAGTAGTTTGTGCAGACCTGGCTGCACATCTGGCTTGAATGGCGGTATGAGAATGACATCATATTTTTTCCAGTGCAAGAAGTGGGTTTAAGTCACGGCCGTTACTGCATTTTTATTGCTTTTTTTTATTCCAATTACAATAGGCAATTATTCATATGGCTTAGAAAAATCTGAGGAAGTATATAGCCTTGAGAAGGAGAGGAAAGTTATCTAAAGGCAAAACATGACCCTGAAAATTCAGATGCATGAAAACTAGCTTGGTAATTAGATGCTAAATTAGTCCACCTGGACCAATTAAGCGAGACAAGACATGGGGGCTCTGTAATGCTAAGTCAACAGAAATGAAACCAGTACAAGGAGACAGACGGGTTGAAGAAGAACAAGTCTGAATGAGAGACAGTATGGGGAGGGGGGCCATGAGAGCATGTACCCTGATTAAAGAGGAGAGGAGGATCAAAGAGATTTTATTTGGCATGTGTGTGAAGATTAAACAAACCTTTAGAAGAAAAAAAGCATCACATCATTTCCTGTACTTAAGTTTGAATTAAAATTTAATGGACAAACACTGCTTGATCTCTTTAACAAATGATGAGGCTTTGATTTGGATGCAAGAATGTAACTCCGCTCCTTCAGCCCAGTCCTCACTTGCTCGAAGTTCTTTGCTCCTTTTTCTCTCCTCCCTCAAGAATGGCCTTTCCTTTTGGCTTCTTTTCAATTAGGATAATAAGCTGAACACCACAAAAGTCATATTATAATAAATGGAAGTTCCACTCTCAGATTCCACCCTTTTTGCACTGTTGTGATTAAGTGTTGTAATTTACCTCATAAGCCCTATTTGTACGGGAATAGTTTCACTGGGGGATGTCAGGTAATTTTGTGTATCACAAGATGTCCTCGGTGATTTTAGTCCCATTGGAAATTACCATGTCTGTGGTTTTTACAGACAACCTCAGTGATTATTACATGGTCGATTTCCTAATGTTTATCATCAGTGTAATGGAATTAAAGACATTTTGACCGCTGTGATATGTATTATCATATGTACTATTTGATTATTTATTTATCGTTAAGTGCTCCCAGAGTGCAATAAGATGCCTCTCAAAGGAATATGTATACACAACGCTGTATATCGTTCTGACAGTCTGTTGTTATGACCATGTTAAAAACTGATTTAACCTGAACAACACCTGTACCACCTGTACCACCTGTTTGGAGTCAATCTTCAAATGTGAAAAAGAAAAAAAAATCAAAATCAGCCAAGATTGCCTAATCTGCAAGTTGTTCAGATGGATGACTGTCCTGACAGCTTCAGGTAGCCACTCTCTTCTTTGTATTATTGATAAGACATTACAGAGTCTGATCACGTCTGAACAGGTGCATGAAATTATGGACATACTATGTCTAATTAAAACTCAAATGTTGTTTGGGGAAATAATCCAATCCAAAAAGGGCTTTAGCTGTACCCACTTTACCTTTACCTGCCTTGTCAACTTCTACATTTCCTACAATTCCCAGAATGCCTCTCAACAACCCACAGAGAATGTACCTCAGTCATTACGGGTTAATTGTCTCTTTCACTTCTGCAGTGGATTTGTCCCTGTGTGGTTGTTGAACAGCAGAGCAAAAGGGCTCTTGCTCTGTGACGGAGAGGGAGTGACCCAAAAACATGATGTTTGCAGCTGAGGTAAAGTCAAACTCTTTCCTTTTAAACTCTGTTGTCGCTGTGCTGGAAATGCTTTGACATCACATCGCATTATATATATTTGGCAAATCATAAAAATACAGAACCAGGCAACAGATGGACCCAGAATGCAAGGCACAAGGCCAGCGGCTGTATTTTAAGTTTTTAAATGTTTTTGGGCAGAATTTTCTCTTAAATTATTGCTTTAGTTAATACAGTATGTCAGACAGCCACCTCACCAGAATCTTTTTCATCAATTAAGGCTACTGCTGGGTGTAATTTCTCTTCCTGCCAACTTAACCTGCTACACACCCTCTCTCCTTTTGTTTGATTTCTCCTAGGAAGTGGTGGGTGTCATAATTTTTAATTCACTATCTTAAATTTGACACTCACCGAAGTTACTTCTTTGCCCATTGTCTTTCAAAAGTATTACGATACTTTTCAGTGTACATATACGGACAACAATGTTGTCATATGAAAAAAAAGACACTTTTAACACATTATCCTTGTTAACTGCTAAATTTGCTGTATTTGCTGTATTTGCTGTATGCTGATTGCTATGCCAGTAAACCTCATTTTATCCCTGACTGTAACTACTAGCAACAGATGGAGGCTGCGGAGCTGAGCACCTACTAAGTGTTGTGATTTTGTCTTGAGTCTGCCTCGATTATCCACCACAATAACCGCAACACAACCCAGAGATCACACCAGTCATGGCTTTCCTGTAAAATAGCATTACTCTGTGGAAGAACAGGACAGCTCCCTGGCCAGGAATTAGTGCAGCTGTAGCAAAACTAGGGCAGACATTTTGAGGGGGGGGAAAAAAACGGGAGAGTTTTTAATAACATTTTGTGATTGTGGGAGCAATACATCTTGAAAACACTGCATAGCTCCATGACATTTGAATTAGGACAGATAGATATAGGTATAGATACAGAGATGCACAGATACATACATAGATAGATATTCCAAAAAACAGTCTTCAGTGAAAGCATGTGGGTCGGGGGCCAAGAATGGAGTTCTCTGGCCTACTTTGTTGTCCAGCTGTCTCTGCTAGATCCATATACCAAGTGATATGTGGCACACCCAAACCTTAAGCACTGCAGTCACACTGACCAAAATTGGCTCAGTGCACTACCGTAGTGATCAGCCCATGGATGACAGCATTTTGTGCCACATCTATGTTCCTCTCTTTTTCATAATCCAATTCTGGTATAGTTTTATTATGCAGGAATATGTTATGGCATGCTTTTGAATAAGCTAAATGGAATATGCTTGTTAACGTGTTGATCATATGATAGAGTTGCATAGCCCCTGCAGCAGGCCATAAAACCTTGGCTGGTGGGACTCACAAGCTGTTTTCATTGTGCCGGTGCACCTGCAAGGGGAAGATAAGGCCACAGATGATAAGAACCTGTCTGCATTCTGACATTTCTCTGGACACTCAGCAATGAAATGTTGGCCACAGCCCCCTGGATAGAAGGGGAACAGTGATTTGAAATGAAAAACATGTCTTTGTCACCTATTTCCTTACAAAAAGGAAAACAAACTACTTGTACAAAATGTTAAAAACCCAGTGTTTGCTTTTAGCCAGAGAGCTCATTTATCCCAGCAGAAAAGGATTCTCTTTAAATACACAATTGGTAAATTATATAATTTACTGTTTATGGGCAGCTGATGTTAGCAGCGCCGAGGCAGATGCTTTATTGACTTCATTTATGCTCACTATACAATAGTTGTTGCAAAGGAAGGAGGGTACAGAGAGGTGATGCACTGGCCCCTGTGCATCAGCCTGCTTTTGATGCTGCTGTCAGAACATTAGTCCTCGCCCTTTCATGCAATAAAAAAAACAGGTGCTGCAGTGTCCCTTTGGGGTTTTTACCTATTGCCTTGAAACACACAATAGTTTCTCTACTCGTGTTAAACAAGCTTCATACTGTACCTAGAATATTGTGTAATCGCACATTCACTTGTCTTACTCAGATTTGCAGGTTAAATAAAGAAAGCTCTAATTTGAACGTAATTTCTGAATTAATGTGGTAACTGCCAATTTAAAAGAGATAACCATGAGATCTGAATCTGGAAAAATATTTCAGTTATGTCCAAACCCCATCAGGATGCATGATTAAATTGGGGGCTTGATTAAATCGAGGGCTTTAAACAGTCGTAGGTTTGTCCGTTTTGGTAGCAAAATCAAGAGATGCAAAACGTGTTGGGTGACCGAGGGCATTTTGTTAAATCTTACACAATCAAGTGATGCCTGTGACAGGTAAGTCCAATATCATGTGCTGAAAATTTGAAGATCGCAATCACATCAGATTTACAGGCTGTATTGAATGTATTAGACAGATTGAGGGTAGAGGTAATTTGCCTCTATCGTTGCTTGGTTAGCTATCAGCATTTGTCCAAAATGCAACTGAGCGGTGCTCAACGAGGCCTTGTGGAACAATTGCCGGCAACTGCACTGCTTTGGGTATGGAATAACAAATAAATGCAGGCTGTTTTCACTGTTCATTGCCCTGACTTGAAATGAAGTGCACGGCTAGGGAGGGTAACTTTCTGCACTGTCTCAAAGCATTGCAGCAGTGGCACTCACTCTCAAGCTCTACAAGATTAATATTGTGGCTTTTTATTGCTACAGTCGATTTTGCGCTACTGTTTTGTTACATTAATCCATGCCTGTGACACCAGCCTGTAGTCAGCTGTGTTGAAATATGTGAGCTGTCACTGTTTACATTATTTACAGGTTTATAAGTCTTGACATTTACAAGGTGAGAACAGCCAAAATGTATTTTAGTGCCACTGTGTGATGTTTGTGGTGTTTTATGATTTGAACTTTGTCCAAATATAGATAGATGGAAGTAGCCACCTATGGTAAAACCCTCTGAAATGCCTTTGTTTTATGTTTGACGGCGCCTTCAATTTGTTTCTCTTTCCAGTTAGTGACCTACACCATTAGTTAATTCCACCTTTTGTCTGTAATCTAGATGACCATAAATGTTTTCTAGTGTTGGCTGAGTTGCACTGGCTGGCACATGGCATTGTAATACTTCATGATGATTGATCAGCGTATAACAAGAGGAAACAGCTGTCCTTTTGTGTTTCTGCAGCTACCTCGGGGGCTGTAGGCATGTGTTAGAAATATAAGACATTTATTACATCATCTTAAAGCATCATTTCACAGGGACATACATAGTCAAACCGCCAGCCAAGGGCATAGAGTATGGGAGCGAGTTGGGTACCGGGGGCGTGATATTTCCCAGCATGTGTCAAAGCCCATTCAACCTGAAAATTTTGCATCTTAGAATTGAAATATGCATATTCTTGTACATTCTGTGTACACTTACAGTTCATGTTTTTTTCTTTTATTATATTTACTCAATGACTTTCATTTCATCAGAGAAACCCCTGAACTGTTTTCGTGCAATGAATACATCAATACTGAACAGATTAACCATTCCACTGGCAATATGTTCAATATAGTTTTTTCATAAAAACTTGGCATTTTATTTTGTAGAATGCATACAGCCAATTTGCACATGCACACACACTCAAGCACATACACTGATATCTCTATATCCACAGCAGAATAAAACATGTCATCAGTATTCCCTTTTAAGACCTCACCTGAGACCCTGCCTCCTCCTCTCCATCCGTCACCATTATGCTGCTGCTTTCTTGCTCCTAAAAATACGATACGGCCACAGTGATGCATGTCTAAGCAAAGGGCCCTAAATATCAGTATAGCCCATTATAAAACCAAGGAATAAATTTGCATTTATTCATCCACAAATCCATTTTAAGACCTAAACCCACACCCTGCTGTTCTGAATCGACCCTGAATTTATCACTAATCTATTTTAAGACCTCACCTGAGCAGCTCCCACTGCCTCTCCTCCACCTGACCGTCCCCTGCTTCTTATGCCAGAATTGTCCCGATAAAATGATAACATGACACATATGCATCCCAATAACCCCCCTCTACTCACCCTGCCCGTCTGTTTTGTGCACTCTGAGTTAGAATAGGGCATCCCGTTTCTTTTTGGGATCAAGGGGTAGCAGACATCTAGCCCTCCAGATGGCCCTCCAAATGCTGTCGAGGTTGAGGAAAGTCCATAAATATAAGTATTTCTTCACAAATCATCATAAAGAAATGTAAAATATGTCAGAATGTCTCAGTGGATGCAATGAATTATGGATTTGTCTCTTTATGACAAGCATTCAGAATGTCAGTAAAACTGAATGTTAGTTTGTGTGTGATTGTATGAAGCCTGAAATTTCAGTAGTAGCAGTAAATTTTCTTCTTTATTCTTTCTTTTTTTTTTTTTTGGTGTCAGATTCATAAACAAACAACAAAATAAATATATATATTTTTTCAGTTTTTGATTTTGAATTTTGAATTGAATATTACAATAACAAAAGATACACCGGTTATCAGGCTTGGTAGGCGAACTGTTTTAGTACTTTTGAGTTATTTTGTACGTGGAAATTCTTGGCATAAGGTATATACTTCAGCATATTTGCCACTAATCAATTTTCACCTGAAAGTCTTCACCTGAGCCCGTCTCTTCCTCTGCTGTTGTCATGTCGCTGCCCTCTTGCTCCTAAAAATAATTCTGCAGCGATGTCTACGCAAAAGCCCATAAACACCAATATATCCCATTTTAAAACAAAATCATATTTCCATTTATTCATCACAAATCCATTTTACGAGCTCAGGTCACACCCTGCCGCTCTACCTGTCTGCTCCCTGCTGCTTGTACCAGGATTCACCTGATAAAATGATACATGATATTTTAAATAAATGGTAAGCTATCATTTATGTCACTTTTGAGTTGTTTGGAGTATGAAATGGTTGCTATACTTTCACTAAATTTAAAAAAAAAAGGAAAAAAAAAGCTTATTATATCATCCCTGGACAGTTTTGTTGTTTTTCTGAGCAGCACTGGCTAAAATGATGCTCACACCAGGCTTTCTGTTTGTATGCCGGCCAAGTACATCTGTCTGGCAGATGAAAATATTTTCGGCCAAACTGTCTGGCGGGAAATATGCCAAATAAACGAATTAATTGATTACCACATTGAACACTTAAACTCAAAGTGGGGCCGGCTGCACTGGACTCATCTGCTGTCATAAATCTGTTATGAAATACCTAGCAGAGTCCAGCATCCGTTCTCTGTTTGTGTGTTTAAGGGCTTGGAGCGACTGATTTTAGCGCCTCTTGAACTGGATGCCTTTGTACGTTGCACTTGCACGACTGACCTGAAATATGGATTATCCTCAGAATGTGCAGTTTCAGAGAAGCGCTGGATGAAGCTGACAGCCGAAAACAAATTACTGCTACTTAACTCGCTTCAAATATAGCCTGTATAGGCCTATCTAAGAACACTACAAAAAATGTCCAATAGATCTTGTGCTGTGCTGGAATTCAGGGCTATTGCCGTCCAAAAAAGGTCTATTGTAAACCCTGATTCACAAAAGAATAATTGTTATCATCCTTATTGTTATTATTATTGCATCTATCTATCTATCTATCTATCTACTGCATTTGCTCTCTGTGAGAGTGAAGGTAATGGCATTCAGCCATCTACCTCTGCTGTACATTGAACACCAAGAGGTCAGCAACTGTCACGGAGAAATTTCCATTCCACACAAGCAACATGTAATAAAGAAAAAATGCAATATTCATGTACATCAATTTCAAGCTAAATAACCGAACAGAAAAGCATGTTGTTTTGTAGCAGTGGATTTTTGAGGTGAAATTGACCCTGTAGCAGTCCATTATCACACACAGCATGGAGCATATATCTTATTTATTCTGTGCTCACCCATCAGTCAACATGACCTTCCTGTTTCATGGCTACTCGACTCCTTCTGCCTCTTTTGTCCTCTTCATATTGTCAGTGTATTACTAGTATTAGTTGTAGCATTAGTAGTAGTCACAGTAGTGGTGGTACTAGTGCTAGTAGATGTGGTGGAACTACGTTGTTATCCCCATTTACCCCAGTGTCGGTATAAATAAAAACCAAATCTCCTCTAAAGCCTTGACCTTTCTAACCCTAAGAAAATAAATTAAGGTTAAAGCTGAGGGGTTTTATTTTTGTTTGGCTTGTTGGATCTCAGTGGTAGAATTTTGTAAGGGATAATCCACGGCGAGGCGGTCTTTTGTCAAAAAATAATGGCCAACACGGAACACAACGTTTGCTAACCTGGTAAAGTGCAGACCATTAAGGCCGTGTCCTTACCGCAGCAGCCTAAGTTCAATTCTGAGCTCAGCCTTTTACTGCATGTCATCCCCTCGCGCCCCCCTGCCATTCCCAGCTCTCTGTACTATCGCTATCAAATAAAGCAGAAATGCCCCCCAAAAAAAAATCTTTTAAAAAAATTACCAACACAGAGGCGAAGTACCTCCCGCATCCATGAAGGTTATTATTTTTCGACAGAAGACTGCCCAGGGTGTATTATCACGCTTATTGTGTGGCTTT
>OMLB01010531.1:9289-20364 GCA_900302555.1 Myripristis jacobus | reverse complement strand
GGAAAGCCGCAGCAGCAGCAGCAGACGTACCTGCGTTCGTCTCGCGGCCAGTTACGGGGCGGGAGTGGGCGGGGCCTGTCACGGCAAGACACCTTTGACTCGGAGACGCAGGGCAGCCGGGACTCGGCCTACACCGAGGCCGGCGACTCCTGCATGGACATTGAGACCGACCCCTACGAAGAGCCCGAGCCCTACCGAGGGGGCGGGGGCAGCCGCCTCCACCTGGCCCAGCATCATGGCCGGCAGGCTTCCTGGGAAGACGAGGGGGCCGAGCCGGACCAGGAAAACCTGAACCACCCTCCAGTGCCGAGCCAGACGCAGCCACATGGACGTGCCAAGCTGAGGGAGCGGTATTGCCAGGACCCTGCGGACACAGGGGCCAACATGGGTCGCAACAAGAACCAGGACGACTGGGGGAGGGATGTCTACATCCGCTAAACACACATCATACACAGAGGCAAGGGGGTTATTGAACTGAGGGTGGAGAGGAATGCGGGGAGGGAGGGGAGAAGGGCGTGGCCCGGGTATGGGTTTCCAAGGAACTGAAGTGTGGGCTTGGGGCCATGCCAATCAGGCTAACAAAATCAATCTGTTTACATCCCTTATCTAAGAGATCCTTTTCTCAACCTAGAGTACAATGTAAAGAAATACATCTACTGCCAACTGCCATCCTCATCTAGTTATTCTAGAAACTCAATTTATTTATGTTTAGAAGAAAATGAATATTGGTCTGTTCGAGGACTCTCTCTCTCTCTCTCTCTCTCTCTTCTTTTTGTTTCCTATGTTAATACTGCATGAATATCATGGAATCCTACTGACAGCACGAGGACAGTAATTGTTTTGATTGTGAATCTATGATTGTGATCCGTCTGACTCCATCTCTCCTTCAAATGTAGAATGTGAAGGCCGGTAGAGCTGTAGTCTGTCACGTCTGTCCTCTGCAGTCTTAAACAGGGTCTTACGTCGCCGTCCCCATGTACAGTGTCAGGGTTTCTCGCTCTCTGTCCCCCCCCTCTCTCTCTTTCTCACTCTCTTACCTTACCGCACTCTTAGGAATTTCTGGACTTGTACCTGTTTGGGGAATCCAGACATTAAGAGGCTGTCACCTCCACTCTCTTATCACCAAGACCTTAAAAAGCCGGTGGAGAAGTTGCCATAGTTTACCAGAGATATTTGTTGTTTTGCTCACGTCACTTCGATATGAACAACCTAGAATACACCCCAAAGATACACACTTCTTCCCTGACCTGGTTGAGCCATCGTATCCCAGTCCAATCCCCTTTTCTGTCTTGCTGTTCGTGGGTGGCTGCGGGCGATTTTTTTATTTTTTATTTATTTTTTCTCCTTGGCTCCCACAGTTTCCACTCGTTCTCTGGTTTTTCCCGAATGTGTCGCGCATTAAAATGAAAAGCAGCACTGCAGTTGTAGTTGTGTGAATGAGGTGTCCTGCCTTAGTCTCTCTCTCTCTCACGATCCCCAAACACCCTTAATACTTCAAGAAAAGCTCCAATCACAAGTGCCGGAATGTCTCGCCAAGCCATGTCCACCATCGCCACGGTGGGATGTCTTAACTCTTGTCAACACCTGTTTTCATACCATATCTGTGTCTCTTTGTGTCTTTCGGCTACTCCGCACTGTAGCCCATAATGTCGCTCCAGCTACGTCGTCCATCTCATTTTCTTTGCACCAGCTGTGTCGTCTGTTTTTCAGGGCTAATGGTTATATATTGAGAAAAAAAAAAAAAAAAGAGTAGTTTTGTGTGGTAAATCACTCCCGACTTCCACCCAAACGGCTAGCTTGTCTAATATTAAACACCATTCTCTTCTATTCTTGATTTCTGACTGACTTTAGTGTTGTTTTTTTCCTGTGGACATTTGCTTTTTTTTTTTTTTTTTTTTTTTTTAATCTTCAGTTCTTGTGAGGTAGTGAGAGGAGTATCAAGTGGGGATGGGTGGGGAATAGGTGCAGCCTTGGTCTTTACTCAGTTATCTAAATGGAGAATCCATGAATGTCTTTGGTGCGCTACTTTGGCCCACCCTTGTCTTCAGTTGAATAAATGAATATTAAATAATGATCAGTAAATAATGTTATTGTTGCGTTCTTGCAATTGTTAAAAAAAAAAAAAATGAAATAACATGTATCATTGGTGCCTGATTGTAGCTACATTTTGCTTTTTCTGCCTTTCATTTTTAATCTGTGGATAAATTCGTATTTTAATTAAAAATTTAATCAGAAAACGCCATTGTGTCACTTATTGGTGAAGTAAAACATTTCCCAGACACACAGATTACAAACTGTTTGCACATTCAGATGGGAACTGGCACTAGATATGGTGTCATTATTTCTCTCAGGCCATGTAAAAACAACAAAATGAGTGAGAGCAACGCAGTCGAGAAAGCCTCTCTTCAGCTTGTGCTCAAATCCTTTCTCGTCTTCGTCAAGTTCCTCTGCCTAAAAACACAAAGCACTGCGACGCTTGTGTAACCCTTCGAAAACAAGCTGCTGGGACGGTTGTGAAAGTTAACAATGACCACATTGTCCGCCCCCCATTCACCTTTCATCGGTACAGAAATTCGCCAAACGCTGACTGAAGAAAAGCTCCTCAATCCTCGACAGATATTGCAACACATTTGACCACACCTGCAGTCTGTCAGCCAAGCGACTTTACGTCTGACATTCAGAGCTGTTAACACTGTTATCATTATTGTTATTGTTGTTGTTGTTATTATCTCAGCTTCAAGTGCAGGTCGACAGCAGGAGGACGGAGCTGGACAGCCTCCACGCAGCCGGCAGATCAGCCCATAAAACACACTTGATTCCACACTCAGAACATGTTTCAAGGTGCAATTCAGATTATAGAAAAACATCCCCAAAATGGATTATACTCATTCCAGGTATATTTTCAGTAGTAGAGGTGGACGTGCGTGTCTATCAAGAAAAATATGGCAAAATGTATAAATGTAGATCAATTTTTGTGTATTTTGAATCCTATCTCTAAACATATTCTGATTGAAATGTTTAATAAAATTATAAACTGTTTTCCTTTAAGTCCAAAAAAAAAAAAAAAATCAAGACATAAATGTTGTAACCAAGACACAAAATGCTGTCAGAGGGTAAAAACTGTGACTTTAAATTTCAAACTGATTTTTAATAGTCTGGGAATCAACCCAACATACTTGTCCTCCATTAGAAATTAAATGCCCAGTGACTAGCGAGAGGATTTCTAACTCGAGTTTGCAGCCAATCAGAGCATTTTATACAACAGGACGTTGTGCCAGGCTGAGTCTCATTCAAAGCTTTTGTAAAATAACCAAAATGGACAAACTAATGGCATTATAAGACATGAAAATAGTAAGAATAGCTGTTTATCATTTTTGTTGTGTGTTTACAGTACATATACCTCCTGTCTTTCTTAGCTACCACTTTCATAATGCTCAAGAGCTTTATTGCTTTTTAGAAGAGCAACCTCGATTATCATTTCCCGATTATCAGCTGAAAACAAATCATTTATTGAGCATTTTTGTCGTTTTTTTTTTTCAAAGCCCTTTGGTAAAAGCATATGAAGCCACTGACGTTTGGCTTCACAAGTAACTCAGCAGGAAAATACTTTTGAGTGTAAATTGATATTTGGTAGGCTGTGTGTCTTATGAAACACAACAGAACCGCTCATGTTGCTGACATGTGAGCACTAATGTTCCTAATGTTTATTTTAAATGAACCCTTTTTGGTTCCAGTTCAACGAGCAGCGGCTGGTGTTCAGTTGCAGATGGAGCTGCGTTCAAGGGAAAGATAATAAATCAATCGAGGAAAGAAAGACAGAAAGAAAGAAACAAACAAAAAACACTCCACCCCAAACTCAAACTCTGCTCCTGGTGTGTTTTAAAATCTCCCAACAGGCTGAGCGGCTCAAACTGGGTGCAAAAGGACCCTTCAGATAAAACTCATCGGCTTTCTGTGTCTCTGAGGCCCCAGCAGAGCAGCTACAGGACACAGCCAGCAAACATGGGCCAAATAAAATATAAGCCCCAGAGAGCAGGACTGAGCTTTACATGAAGAAGGAATTAATAAAGTTTTTATATCCTTTGAACAACTAATTTGGCTTGTATCGTCTCTTGGGAGAATAGTATGGCTAAGAAATAAAACCTCACACTTCCAAAGCCACTTTATGGGCATTTAATAAGAATGGAGGTTAATCTGCCAAAGCAAACTCAGGAAATTTAAAGTCAAAACATCACATGATTGATTCCCCCTCTCTAGAATGAGGTGTGTGTGTGTTGGCAGTGTGGTTGAATTATTTCCCAGTAAGCACAATGGCCGGACTCTCCCCTGGAAACTTCAGGGGAATCCTGTTGCACTTTTCGGTTACAAAGTTCCTGCAAGAGAGAGAAAGGGAAAGCAACATTATACTTCCGCCACCATAGTTGGTATGTGCACTGACTCTGTGCATGTGTGCGTGCTTGCGTGCGTGTGTGTGCAATTTGCGTCACTTTTCCTTGCGTCAGCACGGCAGAGGACGCGCTCCTCATGCTGCCTTCAGGTTTTCGTCCTACGCTCATACCTCTGAGTCCCAATTACGATTTGTAAACAATTTCATGCGGCTGCGATCGAAAAGTAACAGCACAACGGGCTTTGTATCAAGACTAACTCTCCTCTGACTGATCTGGTTTCAAGAATTAAGAGTGAAAAATATGCATAGGCCTAACTAAATGATGTTTAAATGAATGAATAGCCCATTAAAGCAAAACGATGACAGCTACAAGTCCAAGAAAGTGAAAAGTGAAACTGTTACACAGAAAGAAGTTACACAGAAAGCTGATCAATAACATATAAGATAAAAAATTTTAATATATATAATATACATAGACTGAGGCAACTAAAGTACCGATAACTGCCCATAGATAGATAGATAGATTGATTGAATTATATTCGTATTTACCACTTTGATGTGTTGTGTATGCGCGCTGAACGAGTCATTGCGATTTTTTCGACGGTACTTGAACTCATCACGACTGCTCTCTCTCCATGACTCATGGCAGATACCTATGTTTTTTGTGTGTGTGTGTGTGTGTATGTGTGGGGGTTTTGTGTGTGTGTATGTGTCTCTAAGCGCCACCCCCTCACGTTCCTCCAGTCACCCGGCGGCTGCACCGGGACAGTCGGCTCCTGGCAGAGTTAGAGGACAGACCGCGCTGATTTATTTAAGCTCAACTTTAGATCTACTTTCCCAAAACAGATCATCCACCGGTGCTGGTGTTTTTCATCGCCTCTCTCCATCACACACTTGTTGGCCATGGGACTCCTTCTGACCAAGTTGATGACTGTGTTCGGTGACAGAGGTAAAGTTACTTTCACCACCTCATCTCATTGTTCTCTTTGTTAGGTTTATATTGTGCCTTTTTTCCCTCTCGTTTAAGTGTTATCACCTCTCATAGCCTTGTGTTAGTATGACCTGTGTAAATGACATACTGGAAACTACAGATTCCTTTAATATGTATGTTTTATTTTGGCTGATTTAACACTGTTGATGATGTGTGAGTGGAGGAAGGGCTGAGGTTGCCAAGTTCATTTGAAATTCAGTGAACAAAAAAAAAAAGTTTATTCACCACCATCTGCATTCACTGCTCAGCTGGTTTTCCTGTTATGTAATGATGGCTCAATATACAGTCCTACATCTGTATCTTATCTGTAGCCACATGTGAGGGAGTCATTTCATCATCATGCAACCTAAAGCTGAACGTGGTGTTAATTTTTGTGGTTAATTGTCACTGTGTGCCGGTTAAACGTGACATGTAATTTGTCTTTCCTACAGAGCATAAAGTCATAATTGTGGGCCTGGACAACGCTGGGAAGACGACCATCCTGTACCAGCTGTAAGTGTTGCCTTGATGGGACTATTTTATTACACCACAAGTGGGTTAATAATCCCGTAAAGTTTAGAAAGCCCACCTGACAGACATGGATGTGTTTCGACCCACTTGTCACATCTGATTTACAGCTCGCATTGCCTCACATCACATTGTCCTCTCTCTCTCTCTCTCTCTTTCCCTCCACACGTCTGTAAACATCCAGCCTGACGAAGGAAGCGGTCCACACGTCGCCCACAATCGGCAGCAACGTGGAGGAGATCACCGTCCGAAACACTCGCTTCCTGGTGTGGGACATCGGCGGCCAGGAGAGCCTCCGAGCCAGCTGGATCTCTTACTTCTGCAACACAGAGGTACCGGCCTCTCTCTCTCTCTCTCACCGTCTGTGCTCAAGAGCTGTGAACTCAGGACAGAGGAGGACAAAAAGTCACCAAAGTGTTTAAAAGAAGTGTTCATTCCCTGTTGGGATTCATTAAATAATAGTCATGCTTGATATGCATGTAACTCATCCTTTGTTTACTGTACTAGCACTAGCACTGCTCCAGTTTCCTTCTAAATGACGTCAGTGTTTGTTGAAACCGGTTCCTCTAAACAAGGAACACACACTCAATACAGTGATTTTCATGAGAGCTGATAGAGAGAGAGAGAAAAAAAAGCTGTGTTGTTGTAACAGCTCATATCAAAATGTGTGTCTTGCAGCCCGGTGCTGACTCAGCGTTGCACATTAACCTATATTGGCTCGTTGGTGTCGTACCTTGCTCCTTGTGGAGATGTCACTTACTGCTGTTGCATAACCACTTTCAATATCATCCATAAGTGTATAGTGGCGTTCATCAAGGACAGTCTTTCAAGTGGTGACAAACAAACAAAAAAACTTTATTGATATGGTATATGTGTGTTTTCTCTGCTCTTGCTCCTTCAGATTGTCATTCTGGTGGTGGACAGCACTGATCGGGAGCGACTCACATTGACCAAAGCAGAACTGCATCGCATGCTGGCACATGAGGTACGAATCCAATAAAATGTCACGTGTTGTCTGCATCTAGTTAGGTTGGTGTGTCGGTGTTGATAGCTGGCTGTTAATTAAGGGGTTACAGTCATCGTGATGTATTGTTTTCTTTCACTCTTCGCCACATAATCACCCTTACAGTACAAAGAGATCACAACAGGATTGGTTTTGTGATGGAAATGTGGAACGAGCTAATAATAAACCAGCTTCAGCAGCTATTGGCCAATGGGTACTTTTTCTTTTGTTTCCTTCCCTTACGTACCCTTTCACTGATTGGAAGCATAATTTGCCAATGACATGCTGAGGCCTGAGGTCTGCTGGTGCTGCCAGGGTGACTAACTGCACCACAGACATAGAAACTGCTTACTAACCCCGCGATGAGGAACTGCGTGAATCACCAGATTGACATGTGCGTCTTCGGTTGTTCCGCTGATGTTGCTGTTTTCTGATTTTGATGATGACGCGGAGGACTCTTTGGTGGTTTCCGCCGAAAAAAAAAAAGTTTCAGCTATGTGAACATTGAGATACCGAAAGCAGCGTCAGTAATTCGACGTTTTATTCGTGGGTGTAGGACCTGCAGAATGCCGCCATTCTGGTTCTGGCCAACAAACAAGACGTGAAGGGCTCCATGTCGGTGGCAGAGATCTCCCAGTACCTCACACTCAGCTCCATCACCGCTCACCCCTGGCACGTCCAGGCCTGCTGCGCCCTGACAGGGGAGGGGTGAGTACCGATGACACACCACACTGTCTACCTGCCTCTGTCTGTCTCTGAGCGGCGTCTGCTGTGTTTATGTGCTGTTTAAATACTGGATCCAGTTGCTTTATGTGTTTGAGGCGGTGCAAAAAAACCCAACACACCACTGAGAAACCTTTTTTCCTGACTAGTGCTGTGGCAACCCGTCATCATGGTGCATTTTCTCAATTCTCTAAATGCAGTCCTCCTCTTTTACTAATTCCTCTCTCTCTCTCTGTTCACAGTCTGCCTGCCAGTCTGGACTGGATGAGGTCGAGGGTGATAGCAAACTAAATCCAGAATGGAGCAAGGCCCTGAAACCAGGCGCCCTTTGATCCTGCGCCAACCTCTCAGGAACTGCCACCGTGCCCAGGCCAGAACCAGGACTCTTTATCGTGTGTTGGACAAGTTCCTGTGAGCACCGGCTCCGTCTTAAAGCCTGCCATTTCCTTACCCAGCTGGGAGAGAGTCGGCCGGGGGCGGCTCCGGGTGAGAGTCTGCCTCCGGATGAATGAGCATCAGAAAACCTGTCAGCGCTTATGGCCGTTGGCAGGCTGGGAAATGCCACTGGCCGCCAAAATGTTGATCAATTCTGACTCAGGGTGGTGATTGTACTTATTTATTTATTTATTCTTGCTCCGTCAGCCACTGTTCCACACAACCGAGCACAGTTTTTGAGGTCCAATTTTATTCTCACAACTGAGTTAGCTGGTGAAACTGTGAAAGTGGCCTTCTGGGATTGATCAGCCACTGTGGGTGTACAAAAAAAAGGAAAAAAAAGTGTTGTACCCAGTCCTCAGTTGTGTGTGTGTGTGTGTAGACGTGCAGTGAGTGTGTCCTGTGTATTTACAGGAACTGTCCCATAGTAACCCCACTGTCGAGGTCCAAAATATTTACATAAGGGATCCTGCCTCAACCGGGAGATCCGAGTCCATTTTCCTCTAATAAGCTAACTAGTGACCATGACAGCTCAGTTAATTTATTGTGCCATGATAATGCGCCAGTAAATGAGATGTATGAAGTGGTTTCTAAAATGTCATTCATTCATTACTAAACCGGAACAAGTTGCACCACAAAAATGTGCCACAGCTGAACCTTGAGTAACAAATCGGTATGCAAGGCATGTAGCCAGCCATCAATGACACTGAAGCATGTTTTACACACACAATTTTTATTTTTTTTTTAAGAGTATTATGTGTAGCAGTATTTATTTGCACATCTGAATTGTCTGATCTGTCAAACTATAGTTGGAGTTTGGGCTCCGTTTAACTCTGAGACAATCATAATGCCATATCGCCTTGACCTTTGATCGATGACTTGTCGTCGATGAATTTCTGTCTTAAAAACTACTCATAATGCAACCACAAGCACCTCAGGAGTTACCAGATTAAGTAATTCCAATCCAGTTGCTGCCTACTACGCCTGTACAAATGACTTTGCAACATGAGTGGGGAACACATTTTACACAGTTGTTGAAAGCCAGTCAGTGTCCTCCCCTCCTCAGAAAAACTCAGAGGTGCTCTAATGTGTAAAAACATGTTTTTGTGCCACCAGAGGAGAGGACAGCTTTCTAATCCTTTGTAGATATTGTGACATTTTACATTTTTAAATGACAGAAAATTGTGTTAACATTCCTGAATGTGAAACGCAGGACTGTGTTGCAAAGGTGTATGAATTGAACGTACTGTATTTTCTGTTGTGTACAGTTTTTCAAGAATAAACATTTGCACTGGAAAAGTAGATGTGACGTGCGTTTGCTGTATATAATGTTTATAAGTGTCCTAAAGGCTGTTATCTGGGTGTTGGATGTGCTTTTTTCTTCTTGAGATGCAGGTAATTCAGTTGTGACCGTATTAAGTCCATCATATTTCCAGATATTTTTATTAAACCCTGATTGAAAAACAAATAGTGCCAAAGCTTTGCCAAAGGTTGTACTTACACATTATATAAACTTGCTTGGGGTTGTTTTTATTGTCTGAAAACCCAACCTGTAAAGAGTTTGAGATTCCTATTTGCCAAAGCAGTTGAAAGCTTATTAATTCTACCTTTTCTTTTTCATTATTATTATTATTATTATTATTATACCACATCAGATGATACAGTTCCCAAAAACAAAGTAGGTTGGAGTTTTCACAGCCACAGGTGTTACTAATGACACTGATTAAAGCTCCATCCACAGCGCGAAATGGAGCAGAAGCTTCATTAACAGCAGTCAGTCAATAGTATCAGTCAATGTGTTTGCCCGCTGTTTCTTATCAAAATGGCTGCAGTGAGAAAACTCCATTAACAAGCTGATTTCTTTGCCGATGTGTCCGGTTATGCAACCTGCACGGATTAGCGGCGTTTTCTGTGTGATATTATGGGCTCGGCGTGAAACCTTACGTCTTTGAAATGTAGTTTTATTCCGCTTACATCAAGTTAGTGTTAAAATGAAATAAAGAAGAGAAAAACAGTTTCTAGGGGGCATCCGGATTTGAACCGGAGACCTCTTGATCTGCAGTCAAATGCTCTACCACTGAGCTATACCCCCATCCGCTTGCATAGAGCGTGGAAATGATTTTTTATTGATGATGATAATAAAATGCCAACTCTTTTTTGTGCATGAAATCAGTAAGGTTATCATACAGTCACTATGCTCTATCTCTCGTCTAAGCTTGACTTTATTTTAATCGACATTCGCGGCGTTTAAAATGGCAGCTCTGGTAACTCACCCGAGTGCCTTCTGTTGTTTGACCACCAGGGGGAGACAGAGGCGCTGAAACGCTCACACTGAGCTGCCTTTATAACTTATTTTTACACATTTTAAATAAACTGACGAGAGCTTTTGCACACGTATATTTTTTGAGGACAATATCTTTCTTCATCAGTGTTTCCCCCATCTTACAAACGCTAAAGTTAGGGGCGGACAAGGTGAGAGAGAAGACATTTAAAATCTTGTTTCTGTAAAGTTAATTTTATTTCAAGCTAACTTGTTTTTCTGATCTTAGCACGGAGCGAGCAAAACAACGCAATGACACGCTGCTGAATATCAAAACCAGTGACATTTCCCCCGATAAATATTTGAATAGTTTTAAGATAACATTTCTTGAACTTTGTAGCCTGCAGTTTTACTTAATACTCATGCAAAATAATTATGGTAGCAATTGTAGTGTTGTGTTTTCATGTGTGGGGAAAAAATACCAAAATTTAAAGCCTGTAAATACAAGAAATGCTGGCAAATGGAAAAGCAAACTATCTTATCAAATGAAGAAACTGTGGTAGAGTCCTGTGTGATGTGTTTAATTTCAAATTTAGTCTGACACCTGCATTTGTGTGTGTGTGTGTGTGTGTGTGTGTGTGTGTGTGTGTGTGTGTGAGAGAGAGAGAGAGAGAGAGAGAGAGAGAGAGAGTGTATGTTTTATTTTTTTTATATATTACATTTTTGTGGTTGGCACCTTAAAGCCACCAGAGAGCCAACAGGACAGAAG
>OMLB01010527.1:12227-22279 GCA_900302555.1 Myripristis jacobus | reverse complement strand
TATGCAGAGAAACAAATGAGCAAAATAAACGGTGTCTCTAGAAAAATGCAGACTTCAATCACACCTTCACCTCCTCAACACACACACACACACACACACACACACACACACACAGAGTATTATCTATGCCTCTACTCTATCACTCTGTCACATACTAAACACATATTTTCTTTCTCTGATGCACAGCTACATTATCTTTGCTTCCTCTTTATCCTTTTCACATTAACTCTCTCTCTTTCTCTCTCACTCACACACACACACACACACACACACACACACACACACACACACACACACATGCCGTTAGAAAAGTCCTCAACTGCAGCATTTCATAAGTGAGGCATCAGGATTCAGAGCCACGCTGCACAGGTCAACCCTAATTCAGACATGAAGGATATTAGGGAGGTGGAAGACGAGAGGAGAGGAGATGAGGAGAGGGAAGGGGAGGAGGAGGAGGTGGAGGAGCAGAGGGAGGAGAACGAGCGGGAAGAGGGAACACGGTACAAAAAGGGTGAGAAATTGAGAGGATTATGCAGCCAAGGTGAAACTGGATTGAGTTGACGAATAGCTTGAGTTGGAAGGTGGGATGGAGTCAGAGATATGCACTTATAATTCATTTTCACTTCCTCTGTGCATATGTGAATAAGAGAAAGTTTGTGACATGTGTGTGTTTGGTGGAGTCACATGTGTTTGTGGATGTATCTACACATGAGCTTATGCAAGCACACATGAGCATGGGAATGCACTTTTGTGTGTGTGTGTGTGTGTGTGTGTGTGTGTGTGCTTTCCAGCGTGTGGGTGTGTTCACGTGTGCATGTGAATGGGTGGCTGTGTGGCTCTGTTTTTTTGTGTGGGTGCGTACATGTGTGTGCATGCTTGTTGTGTGTGTGTGTGTGTGTGTTTGTGGCCTTGGGGATGAAAAAGAGGCATTTGTAAAGTTGTGATGAGTACTGTCGCCCCTGCACAGAAAGAGATCAGGGACACACGGCACTGTGGGTATGCCTCTCTCTTCTTCACATGCCTCAGGTGAAGGAGAGAGCAGAGCCACACTTCCTGGAATAAAAATGTTTCAGTTTCATTCAAAAACTAGAATCACGAAGACGGTCTTTTGTAGGAAAAATCCTTGTCCTTGGATACTTTCTGTGTGTGCGTGTGTGTGTAGATGAAATGGGAAGGGCTTTTGGCAAAGAGACAACAAAGCGAAACAAGACTGAGAGCGAGCAGATTGATCGTGAGAAGGCAGCGTTTGCACCGAACGCAGCAAATCGACAGCGTTGTCCGGCGGTGTGGGTGTGTCACGACTCCACCCGCTTGTCCACTGCCTGTCTGTTCAATTTGACTGTCGGCTTGCGTGACCGGCCACCAGAGCGTGATGTCAGGTTGTGTTCCAGCAAAAAGTCGAATTAGGCTCTCTCTCTCTCTCTCTCACCGGATGGCCGCTGCATTTTTGCCAGAGTACCCTGCGGCACCCGCTGCCGGCACCCTGCGGAGCTCTGCCACACTAACCCCCATTCAAAATGAAGCCTGAAGAGGGTGAGAAAGAAGGGAAACAAGCCAAAAAAAAGAAAGAGGGGGAGGGGGAAGTAGGGTAGCAATCATTTGAAGGAGATCAAGAACGAGAGAAGGTAGAGTAGACAAAACAAGAGAGCATCAAGAGAAAATCAGGAAGCAAATAAAAGACTGGACAGAAAAGGAAAAAATACTGTGGATTCATACAGGAATCAATACACACCGGATGAAAGAGAGCATGCAGAAATGGGTAGAAGAGGAAATCCACAGGAAATAGGGAGCAACGAAGACAAGAAAGAGGAACGATTAACATAACATATGAACGACCTTCAATGCCGATGGGTTGAGGCTCCTGGAAAAGAGACAGAGAATGGAGAGAAATGAGGCGATTAGAATAAGATGGCCAGGTGTGGGATTGCTCACCGTCAACAAATGTCGAGTATAGTCTGAATTATTATGCTAACTAATGCCATGCCACCCACTGTAATTCCAGTCCTGCGGTTATTTAGGACACCGCCACCAATGCTGCTAGCTCTCACCGCCACTGTTTTCCTCCCAGTTCAAATCAGTTGAATGCATCACATCAGCTGCCACACCGAAGCCTCAGGGGCTCGACATGTCACTTTCAGGGTGCTGTTTTTTTGTGTGTAATTGTTTCCCTATATAAACATGCACCAACACCATTACTTCTATTTACATTGTGTTGTGTCTCTTTTAAAAAAAAAAAAAAAAAAGACAATGCAAATGCTGTTGGTGTTTACACAGCCAGTTGCTTGCTGTTTTGGAAAAGTTCAGTTCTGGCTATTGTGTGTTTGTGGACCATTTTGGTGCAAAACTTGTTTTTGTTTGTAAAGTGCCACATAAATGAAACAGACTTGAAACTTGAAACTTGTCCAGCTTTTAGCCGCGATGCGTCACTCGTCACTGTCAGTTTTGGAGGAAGCAACCAATCACAAAAGAGAAGGGGGCGGGACAAATGCTCATATTCAAATGTTGGAGGACAGTTTAATCATGGCGTTGTCTGCTCATCCAAAACTGTATGATTTCAGAACAAAGAGCGTCAGCGTGTGTGTGTGTTCAAGCCAGATTTAGAAGTCATTAGACCTACTAATGTGGGATGCTAAAACTTTTACTCCAGTGGTGGTGGTCTGTCAGTAGTTTGAATGGGACTCAAATTTCCCGATTCCCCAGTTCCAGTATAATTTAAAATTCATATCATTTAAAAAGAGAATTTTTAGAAGAAACTGAAAATTAAATCTGATTTCCTCTGTAGGATGTTTTATGTGTGAGTGTTATGGGGGTGGATAACTACACTAGCTCAGACATTTTTGTCAGCGCTAGACCAGAGGGACTCAATTTATCTGCATGCGACACCGTCTTTAAACGCTCCCGACGCTGTTTATGTGCCACAGCACCCTCTGCCTCATCACAGATGATGGCTTCACAAACCTAATGTATTGTATTAGAAGTTCAATTGTCCATCTGCGACGAGGAAGTAGCAGCAGTGCCTGTAATATATAAAGCACTTGTGTGGAATCTGCTGCACCATCTCATATCCCTCTTATAATACAATAACAATAACTTTCTAAACTAGATCGTGAGGATATGTATTTTTGGAAAAATCAGATATCTGTGCCAATATGCCTTTGGGTATTATTATCAGCCCTCCAAAAATAACTAACTTCAAGAAATTATCAAGCCATATCAGCAATAAACCACAGAGAAGCCAAACAATTGCTCTTATTCCAGCCAAATGTTTTTTTTTTTTTCGTTCTGTTTCATCTGTGGTTTATTTTCTGTTCTCTTCATTTAATGCAAAGGGCCTATTTGTATTACTGTTCTCAGAAGAGTCTATTTAAATGCCCCACTATCAAATCTAGGTAGAGCACAATCAATGGTGCTGGAGTGATGATAAGAGCACGGAAGGGCGGGGCTGGACAAAACTGAGTCCTACACACACTGCTGTTGAAGCGGTTGATAAGCTAAGTAGGCAAAGCAAAAGTATCCCTCACATCACTTGAGCTGCACTTGCACTTAAGCTAATATATTGATTTTCAGTTACTGTGATGACAGTAATAAATGCGAATCCTTCCATTCATCTCTTAAAATGAGTCATTGTGGTGCTGGCGAGTGTGATAAAATTGAGAGATGGCGAGGCAGGACGAGAGTGAACAGATGCAGAGATGGAGAATAAGGAGAAACAAACAGACTGAGCAACATAGCAATACGGGAAGAAGGAAGGGAACAAATGGAGCTAAATCAGGAGAAGAAGAAAGGACAGGGACACAGACAGACAAGCAAACTTCCAGATGGCTCTAACCTTCACACGAGCCAGGCACCATGACTGATGGTGGAGTTTAACTGGCAACCTTCAGATCAGCCAGATGCTATGACTGACTGAGGGAGTATAACCGACATGCTCTCCTCACCTCATTCATCTCTGTTTAGCTGATGGAGAAAAGCTGTGACAACATCCTCCTGTCCCCCCATATATCCTTCCCCTGCATTCCTGTCCTTCTCATATTTCCTGACTGATGTCTCTCCTCTGCTGCTCCTCTGTTATTCCACCTGAGTGTAACTCCCTCCTACGGCACGATGTGAAAAATGTCAACAGAATAGGTGGCCGAAGGGGAAGTGTGGCACTTTGCTACACTAATATAATGTTAATGGTGTTGTGAGACTGGCTGAATTGCTGTCAGGTGAAAGCTTTTGGAAACAGTTGAGTCTGACATTCTGAATTTAGATCATGGGGGTTGATCCAGTGGTTTCCTTTGTACTTTGAAGGCATTAGTCATTTTATTGCCGTAGGTCTCACATTTGTCAATCGCTGGATACAGGACTTCATTTTGGAATGAAACTGTTCACATCAAGCGCTGACAGTTCTATAGCACTCAAATTTATTCCCCATGGGGAAGCAACTTAATGAGAGAAAAGAAATAACACTGATCCCAGTCCCCTCGTGGTTTTTGGCCAATCAGGCTGAATAATGACCGCTGCCTGGCTCTGATTGCCTTAGTCCAAAGAGAGGCTGCGGAAAATGACATATGTTTTCTGTTAAAAGCATAGAAATCATACAACAACTATAAGTGGCAGTCTCACTCAGTTTTGAGGCCAATTGGCATTTCAATCAGCCGTGCACAAAAAAGGTGCCAAAAATGGCATTCCTCCAAAGACTGCTGTTGTAATCTAATGCTGTAAAACATTGCAACTGCAATATTTCCAATATCCGTTCAGCCTCTAAAATTAAGATTAAAAAATTTTACCAAATTTGTCAAGGAAAGCACAAAATACCTTGTTGCCTTGAAATATCCAGTTTTTTAAAATCCATTTGATCCATAATAACCTGCACAGAGGAACAACATATGACTGTCGCCTGCAACATCACATTGCAGACGGACTGCAACATCTCAAACATGAATATCATAATAAAAGCCCCCCATATCTGCTTGTGTGAATATCCCTGTGAATTCATTCTGCTGATGCCAAAACAATTCCAGTTTCTTAACAGCATTGATCAACATCTCGTAAAAAATGCATGATTTGCCACATGTTGCTTGCTCAAAATTTACTTTGCATCTAAGCTAAATAACCTAAAGATATTGCAACAAATTCTGCGTTTTGCTTATCGATGGTATATTTACAGCCACTGTAACGAAATCTGTATCAAACAGCTTCCTGACAAATGATCCTCCAGTCAGGTATCACTGACGCTGTGATCTCATGCTTTCATCATGTCTTACTTGGACGTGTAACCCTTCACCTTGTCCATCTTCTGTCCCCCCCTTTATTCCTCCCTCTCTTCTCTATTCTGTATGTCTGACTTAACAGTGTAAACCTCAAACTGTAACAGAAAATCGCTTAGAGAGCCTCGAAAACAAATACAGTGCAAAAAAGGCATAAGATCTCAGACAGTCAATGCCTGGAGAGATTTATACAATAATAAGACCTGCTTTTAAGAGTCATTGTGATAGAGACAGATGAGAAACTAAACAAACAAAAAGGAGGATAGTGGAGGAGGGTGACAAAGGGTGATTCATACATGCAGTGAGGAGCAGAGAGAGCAAAGAATGATTTATGCGCAAAAAGAGGAAGAGGAGATTTTCCTTGTGCTGGGGGAATTGGACAAACAGCTATTAAGAGAAGCACCAGTCCCCCCCCTCTGCTGCTGCACTTTCTTTTCCTTTTCTCATTGGCTTTTTGGACAGGCTCATTTCTTGCCTTTCTCCACTGAGGATATCTGCCATAGAACGTTTCAGATCCAGTGATGGCAAGACTCAGGAGGGCAACCAGCACCTCAGCCACAACTGCTGCGATGTGTGAGTGTGTGTGGATGTTTGTGTGGTGAGTGGCAAGGGAGGTGGGGGGAGGTTTGGGAGTAGACACACACATACACCATTTCAGCAGACACAGATGCAGAGAAGTCTGCCAGATCAGGGTCAGTCAGCTGTGAAATTCCTGTGATTGGTGTCTCTTTGCTCCACTGAGGGTATGCATGTGTGTGAGCATGTGCGTGTGTGTGTGTGTGTGTGTGTGTGTGTGTGTGTGTGTGGGTATGCATGTGTGACTGTGCAACTACATTTATGCCTGCATGCCTGTGTTTGCTTGTGCATGGTGGTGCATGTGCATGTGAGTGTTCGTCGAAGAGTGTTTGGCTCTCATCTCCCTCTGTCTCAGCGTGCGTGAATGCACTTGTGTGCGATTCCTAACTGCGGCACCTCTTCATCGCAGACTGAACATGGCCCCTGTTTCCCAGTGACACATGTCACCCTGTCAGTCTGTGTTATCGGCTTAGTTTCACTGAGGCAGGATGAGATGGAGAACTTCAACGCTGTCCTGCCTTTCACGTGTCTCCTCTTGTAATGAGCAGGAGCTAAATGGTATGACCAGCATCATCTGATTGTGCATGTGCAGCATGTATGTATGGGGAGGAGAGGGGGGGTGTTGTAGTATAATTAGAGCTTGATTAGTGTTGAGATAGGCTTAGCCTTTCAAACGACCCAATTACTGTTTGCAAAGAGGGTACCGGTTATTTTTGCGTTCTGTCTCTCACTCGCTTTCTCTTTTTCTCACAAACTCACACGCATACGCTTGCCCTGATCAGAGTAGAGTGTGTGTACTTTTAATGGGCCAGTATGTTGTGTGCTGAACAGATGTCACAACGCCAGGCCAGGGGCCGAGGGGCCGAGGCAGAGAATCAGATCACCGAGAGCGTCAGGCAGCGGGAAATAGACCACACAAGATCAGGGCTAATTATAAGCTAGATACCTTGAGAAATAGCTTTCTAGCAAGCCCTCTTGGATTTGTTAAACAGGCTAGATTCCATTGAAGGCTATGCAATTAAAGGTGCTTCATGATTATGAGCATCGATTACTCTTTCGGACTGCTATCATTAAGCACTTTGGGTCCCCACTGGACAAGGGCAGAGTCGAGAGCAGAGCGCTGCCATCCACCAGCTCAGAGGGCCTACATGTTCTTATCATGATGTGGGTTTACAACCAACATAATACATTTGATGTGCTGATGCTATGATGCTGTGTGATTGTGATTATTTGCGATTATGTGGAAAGAGGCAGCACATTGTCCAGGTATTATAATATTGTTTATAGTCCAATGAATATTAGAAATTGCTGCTCTATTAGAAGTATGATTACCTGGCTGATTTTTTATTTAAATGGAATTAGAAGTACTGCAGTAAAAATCGATTTAAGTCAATGTACTCGGAGTGAAAGTTGCTTTTTAACTTGTGAGAAAATAACTTTGGTCGATGTGATTTTTTTTCTGTGTAAGTTTAAAAGAGTTGTTCAAAGTTCAAACTAGATTCTTTTAATTCGGGAAATTAAAAAAGAGAGCAAAGCCATGTTCTTCTTCTCATCTCTGCTAACTGACCGTTCACTCTGAAAGGCACCACACTTTGTTAATTTATGATGGTACAGTGTCTGATTGCTCATAGACAGTATTTGTACAAAAATGTACTAAACTAATAGTAAATCTACTGACTAAAGACGTACACAAAAATGCTGCTTAATTACAGTAGTAGGCATGCATTGTATAGCTCTTTGAATAGTCGGTAAGTTAGAAAATCACTATAGAAATGCAGTCCTTTTACCATTCCACCTCTGCATATTGTATCATCTTGCATTGTATCGCATTGCATTGTATTGTATTGTATCATACAGCAGTCATAACAGCATCGTATCGTTTCGCTTTCCATTTCCTGTGCTTCTGTGCATACCTCCTGGATAAATGAAGCCAGAGCAGCACACAGTTTTCAGACCTGCCTCTGTAAAGTCACAACCTGAACTTCTAAGTGTGTCTGAAAACAGTCTATCTAAAAAAAATAATAATGCATCATTATTTCCACCTGTCCCAGTCGCTATCAAAATGAGGTGTGCGGCAGGGAATTCAGAACAGGGATGTACTGTGGTATCTTTTTCAAGTGGTGGGAATCAGTTGTTACTCCTGATTTACCTGATGAGCCTGTGATTTACCTGCAAAGCTTGTTTGAAATTTTGTTTGGGGTCGTGGGAGTAGGGCTGTAAATGAAACAAGAGTGCCAAGAGCAGGAAAATGTAATTCCTAAGCCACAGAGACTCACTGATGCAGCGCCGGCAGTACTGACCTGATTTGTCCAGTCTCCAATATGAAGATGGATGTAATGGTTGTGTACTGTATTACATGAGAGGGGAGGATTAGGTAGCGCAGAGATATTTCAGCTGTGTCTTTCAGGCAATGACGCCATTTAAATCTCTCATTAACTCTGCCAGAGATTTATCACCATTTGAATGAGCAGCGCTAAATGATCTTTGGGATTACGCTAAGCTAAATCAACCACCAACAAGAGAGGAGCCGCATCTATATTGAATGCCTGAGCTAGCCGTCGTCCCACCCGCACCCATTCTCACTTCCTGCCTCTCGCTGTTTTTTTGTTAATTTCACTCATTTTGTTCGCATTACCCTCCCTTCTCTGTTACTCTCACTTTTTTTTCTGCCTCCCTTTTGTCACTTTTTCTGTCTCGCTAAGTTTTTGATTAATGCCGCCGCTGCTCGCCTGTGTATGCATGCATGTATGTGTATGTGCAACATGCCCACATGCCCAAAAGTATGAATATATTTTCTTCTGTGTAAGTGTTTCTGCATGTATATGTGAAGGTGTGTGTGAGGTGGTGTGATTAATTAGAAGCAGTCATCAGATACTCACCTCACAGAAGGTCAAAGCACTGGCTGGTACGTCACTGACAGCCACCAGTCTCTTGTATGCAGAGCAGACAGACATTTACATAGCTACCTATATATATATAATGGTCTACGCTTTGCTGTCAGCCCCATCATCCTTTTTTAGCTACAGACTCACTCACTCTGTTCCCTTTCCCTCCCACACCGCCATGCTGTGCCTGTCTCCCCTGCCTCTGCTTTCATGTTTTAAGAGCTCCTCTTTCCCTTTGAGTATGATATTGCCCATTCCACTCCTCTCTGGCTCCCCTCCTCTTCTCTCACCCTCTCTCTCTCTCTCTCTCTCCTTCTCTCTCTCTCCCTTGCTCTCTCATTCCTCACTCTGTTACTTTTTTCTTGTGTTTGCCAGAGCTGAGTGGCAGGTGTCTGCTCAAGATGCCATGTTGTAGTTGAGAGGTGATTGTGATGATGACCTGACAGGCAGTGTGTGGGTATGTGTATGTGCTTGTGTGTGCATGTGCTTTTGTGTGTCTGCATGTGTGTGTGTATGTGTGTGTGTGTGTGTGTGCATGCAGATTATGCACTGGTGTGGAGGGATGTGAGAGAGATGGGGAGTGAGACAGCTCTTGTAATTGAACTCTGGCTGTGCTTGATGAAGCTTTCAGCAAATATCTGAGAGGGGAAGCAACGATGAGAATTTAGAAAAACAACCAGCGGGTGAGAGACACAGGGACACAGAGAGAGAGAGGGGCAAGGGGGCGACTTGATCAAAACGGCTAGACTTCCTGGGATGGACAAAGCGAATGACTCATACTTGTAGACAAACCCAGAGGAGAAAAGGACTTCATTAACCATGTCATTATTGCCAGTATGTGGCAGTTGGAGTCAAGCTGGAAGAGATAATTTAAACTGGTCTCCAAGTATTTCAAAAACACAGGGTTTTTTTTTTTTTTGTAGTCTAGCACCCCATTATCTTTTAAGGTGTGAAAATATGTTATTACTATGAGGTTAAATACAGACACAGGACAGGGTATTAGCAAGGACCTTGCAATACAACACATGTAATGATACATGATGTATTTTACAGAGTTGACTGAAAGTATATTAACAGCGCTTAATATGCAACCTATTGCATGACACCTGGATTAACTAATAAAATATACTATCATACAATAAATCTGGTGGCACACTGCCTCAAACAATGTAATTCAAAATGCCCATTCCAACTGATTAAAACAGAATAGTCATAATGCACTTACTTGACACAGTACACTAAAATGTAGATGCTAAAAACATCTCATGATAATCATCATAAGTGCATAAGCAACACATAGCAATACAAGAGGCTGGAGAATTAATACATTTGAAAAATA
>OMLB01010527.1:1348-12070 GCA_900302555.1 Myripristis jacobus | reverse complement strand
CAAGTTCTCAACCCGTTAACAGAAGCAAACTTAGGAGAACTGATCTGCAGCCAGCAGGGACATGCAGAGACATTTTGGGGGCTTGGGGCTCAAGCAATAAACAAATGCTCTGTTCCCACCCTGATGTTGCCACACCACCATTCATATCACACACTATTCATAAGGTTCTATATTGATTTATTTATTTTTTTTATTCTTTGAAGAAACCACAGATTTGACATGTTTTCAGTCACATTAGATCAGTCATTTGCTCCAGAGAGGAAAATTTGGAAGTAATTCAGTGCAATTTACAGTAACTGCATCCAAACAGATTTCCATTATGTAATAGAGCCTAACTGATTTTGGAAAAGAACTCACATATTTTAGATATGCAGGCCAGTATACTAAATTTCAGAGCTGGAAGTAAAAAATAGACCTTTTCTATGTGGATTATGCAGTGCTTTTGCAACAATATTGTATGACTACACAAAGGTACTTAGTTTTGTCGTGCTCTTCCACCACACAGTGTGGAAAATTTCAGTGTCAGCAATGGAGTCAGAGCACTTTCTACTGTAGTTTCTTTGTGCATATTGGCCAACATATATGCCAATACCAATATCCCTCCTCTCCCTGTCTCTTTTTCTTAAGCCTTTCCTTTCTGTGCACAGCACTGCAATCAGCAGATGATCAAAATGAGCGACTGACATGTTTATCATTAGGCCTCTCAAATACAAATGAAAAGCCTAGAAAGCTAATGCATATTGATGTGCATGATAATACTGATGCCATATGTTGGAGGACAATTATTCATACAACAACACTGAAGTTGCAACAAACTTTGTAGCATTTTTTTTCTATCATTTTGTTGGTTGCATGTAATTTGTCTGTAGAGGATCTCAGTTATCTAGGCCATGGTTTGCCACATAGGGTTGAATTGACATCAGCTGTACTTATTGCAGGTTCTCATCCAAGAGGCCTCTTCAGTTCTGACAGACTCCAGTTGATCTCAATTTAACTCTACTTGGGTTGCCTGTAATTTATTTTCCTTACACAATTTTTCATTAATGTAAATAAATTCTTGAAGCTAATCATTCATTAAATTTAATACAATTTTCCTTTCAAATATGTGCAATGAAGCAAGAATTAAAACTGTGAATAAAGCCATAGTCTTAACCGGTTTGGCTGTTCCCTGCAATCAGATTTACCCCAAAACAAGTACAGCCATGTTTCTACTCTACCACACCTTATTTGTCACATCCACAGGCCTTTCTGTGTTGGAAATAAATAAATAAATGGAAAAAAAAAACATCAGGCTGCAGGAGCTACTTTTAGGAGAGCTGATGGAAAGGAAAGGATGGGGGCAGTTGCTCCCAGGCGTTTATAGAATGAAGATGCAGAATGACGACTGAGCATCTTTTCCACAGTATAAACTTGGAGTTATAGCCGACCACATTGGTGTGTACAAAAACAAAGAGGTGTGTGCACTTCTAGACGAGCCTGGTGCTGGTGGCATTTGATTGAATGTAAGGATCCACACTGGATAACGTAATTGCATATCACTTTGAAAACATGCACCATTTCCTCCAAAGGGATAGAATGACATACTGGTCCTGCCGCCTTCAGATGGCTATAAAATGTAATTAACCATAAGAGAAGGCTGCCATACATCCTACAGGCAGCTGTGGAGGACAGATACCAGTAAGAATCAGCCCTTAATCTAACCCAGCATAGACCAAATTAAAATGTTATTTTATAATATTTTCAGTGTGATATTTCTCTAGTGTCTGGAGAGTTTATACCAAATAATAGCTGCTGATATTCATGACAAACACGGCCAGCTGAGCCACTCCATCCAATGTGGGTCAATGTGTGGTTCAATTTTGATCAGTTTGACAGAAACACCCCAAATGTACCTTTCCCCTTATTATATTAATTGAATGTAATAATAATAATAACAGCATCAAACAAGAAGGCACCTATTGAGTCAGAGGGCAGCAAAAGGGCTTTGGGGTCTATCTGTGCACATTGTATGGAGCACATGGTTGACAAAATCACAAAAAAAAATAAAACAGTTTTTAGTTTCACATCGCATAGATCACTTTTTAAGGATAACTGACTCATTTTCCCTTTCCTATCAAACCTTGTGGGGAAAATACATCATGAGAAATTATTAGTTATACAGATTTTTATCTATTTGGCCGCTTTCACGCTTGTATACTTCAATCAATCAATCAATCAATTAAACTTTATTTGTCCCACAGGGGGAAATTACTTGTTATTATTTATCGATCCATGTATAACATACCATACTTTAGCTTTAGAGCACAATGCAGTCCGAAACATACAATAGTAAACAGTAGAGTAGCATACACTGAATGGCAGTAAAGCTGCAGGAAAAGTAGATTTTTAACATTTGAAAAGAAAATTTGGGTTTGTTTGACTCATGGGTTTCATGAGTCTTTGCAGTGTTAAATAGTTCACCCCCTAAATTAAAATTTTGCCATTATTGTATCTACACACCTTTGTGAATTCAAGTTTGCATGCAAACTGAACACACACTGACCTAGCATTGCAGGGTTCAGGCAAATCAACTGGTGAAAGGAGACTGTTTCTTTAGATTTCCAAACAGGAGATTTGTCCATAAAATTACTTGAAACAGCATGTTCTCTGGAGTCACATGACTCCACAGTTGGCTCAAAAGTCCAATATTTACCTCATCATCTCACACATTTTTCTCATTTGTTCTGCACTGTGCCAACTGTCACTGCAAGTAGATGGTGTGATGAAATGCTGTTGGGAATATTATAAGTGCCAGCAGGGTTGTTAAATTGACATACAAACTTCACCATTGTCTCTACTGACATGAGGGTAAGTAGATAATGACAAAACTTTCCTTACAGGTTTTTTTTTGTGGCAGTACAGCACTGGAAATAGTTACATCTTAATATAATTCTCCTTGGCAAAAAAAAGTATACAAAAAAGCGGATATGGAAATCTTTCCCTCAGCATCACCGTCACTGTATATTCTGAAGTACAGAGAGATGTGAGTACAGAGCCAAACACTTTCGGAGCTTACTGTGTAGGCAAATTTGTAGTTTAATGAAAAATTCCAAATGTGTGTGAACAAGTGGATGCTGGCCAGAGATTTTGCTGCCCCCTGTGTCAGGGCCATATGGCAGTCAGCAACTTTCTCTATCTCATATCATCGCCTCCATCTCTCAATCTGTGAAACTTTAAATACCCCCAGTTAATCTCTGAGCAGAGACGTATACACACACACAAACGCAGACACACTCGTTCTTACATGCATACAGTTAGACGTACTGCACACACCAAATATGAACAGTTTTTCTCAAATATACACGTAGAACTTTGTTCATGAACACACAATCATGTACACATGCACAAACACACACACACACACACAGTATATTTGCATAGTGAATGGGAGAGATGGTGGGTCGAGATATAGAGGATATAATTGGCAAAATTCAAAGGGGCAGAGGGGAGGGAGAGAGAGAGAGACAGATATAAAAGTGTGGTGATAAAAAGACAAAAAGAGAAATGAAAGTCTGGAGGGATAAACAAAAAGACGACGCGCAAACGAGAGCGATTGGAAATGCAAGCTCACCCTTGAAGCAGGATGTGTCAAGCAGCAATATATAGGTTGAAATTTGAATGTAAACAACTCAAATGTTTTAGGCGAGCTAAACATGGGGGACTTGTTTCAGCCACAGAGAAATCACAGAATGAATATTCTGAACACACAAAATGATCTCAACTGGAGCAAAATAGTTACATCAGCTAAGCCGATATTTATTACATACTGTATCTTCAGTCTTGATGCTTTGATGTCAGGTTTTTCTGGTTGTGATGTTTGACTCCCAATCATCCCAGTCTCTTTTGTGTTACATCATCACAAAAGAAGAGCAAACTAAAAATAAAACAGTCCTCTTCAGATATGTAATCCAGATAACCTACTGAACAGCAAAGAAAAGCCACAGTGTCAACAGTCTCAATAGCAGTCGTGAGTCGTTTAAGCTCAAACCAGTGAATGTAAGACTTGTGTCAAAAGGTTAAGGCAAGTTTTTATTCAGGCCAGTAGAATATAACTCAGTGTCATTCATGCCATCATCCCTTTATGGAAAGACACGAATAAAGTAGACAAGGAGACACAGCCACACATATAGACATACATATATACATATGTACATGAATGTGAGCACCCATGCACATATAGTTTCTGTATAAACATGCAGGGTCTGACACAGGCACAGACATGAATACAGGGGCGGTTATACACCCGTGCACATAGAAAGTGTAGGAAACAGCAGCTTTATACCTAATTAACAGACACAGCAGGCAAGGGTAGAGCCAGCGTGAGGAGATAAGGCAGCGGAGGAAGGGAAGTGTAAGCGTTTTGGAGAAAGGAGGCACAGAAGCATGAAGGAAAGGGCAACGCAGATGGACAGATAAAGCAGAGGAGTGGAGAAGGGGAAGAAAGAACGGAGAGATAAAATCCTGTTGAAACCCCCAGGGACTCAATACACCCTGCATGTTCCAGCCTATAACAATAACGTTGTACCAATCAACCCTATAGCCAGACAGCGAGGAGAGAGAAAGTCAAAGTGAAACAGATACTGTGAGAGAGAGAGAGGGGGGGCTTGTCACTTGGTGGTGCTGTAAAAGACATTTTAGCATAACCGTCACTAATAAATGATGAATTTATCAGCATTTAATATGATTTATTACTATTTAACAGTTAACAATCAGCTAATTGAAGATTATTGAATTTCATTGCAGTTAATTTGATGAACAATATGTACAATACATTATCATAATGACATATCAATAAAGTCATCACAGATAGCATCATCATTCCTAAGATATTTATTAATAACTTTTGATTATCTCTGCTGACAATTTGCTAATCATATTATTATATCATCGTTATCAAGGTTAAACATGTTTAAATATTTAATTATTACAAAAATATTATTTTTTAAACATAAAAAGGTTTTATATGGGCCCTGATTATAAAGTTGGAACTTACTGATAGGTGATAGGAAGACACAAAAATCAACTATATCAGCTTTAAGTTACAACTTATATAGATTTTTTTTTTAGAATACACAGATAGAAGTGTATATAGATTTTTATTTTGACATGTCACCATACAGCAGTTAGACATACAGCATGATCAAAAATGTGCACTATGTTATGTATCCTACAGTTAATAAAATTACCTTATGATTGATTAATATTAATCAATCATAGCATAATCAATTAATTAATTAATTGATAAACAATAACAACAACAACAACAACAATAATAATATAAATAAATGACTTGTTGACAGGTCATTAGTTGTTGACAAAAAATATGCAGTGTCCTGAGTGCTACTATTAATTTGAAAAAATATTTGTGAAATTATGAAATTGGGAGAGGAGAAGGGCGGCCATGGAAGTTGTCTGCTGTTTTTTCTTTCTTTTTTCTTTCTTTTCTTTTTTTGGTTGTTTTTTCTTTTTTTTTGGCACCAGGGCTGATGTTGATGAAAAGGTCAGCCTTGTCAAATACAAGAGACATTGCTCCCACAACATGTCTCAGAAGAAATGTCACATACTATATACACACACAAGGACAAAGATACACAGACACACACACACACACACACACACACACACACACACACACACACGCGCGCGCGCTTTGGAGAGAGGTTAGACACGTGTACTCAGAGGATGTTCATCTTTTTCAATCCAGTCATCATCCTTGGTGTTTGATCACGCTCTCTTTCTCTCTCCCTCTGTCTTAATCCTTCTCTTCGTCCCGCCCTGCAGAAATTCCTCCCAAGAGTGGCACGTCTGCTTGCCTCCATCCCTCTTGCCACTCTCATCTCTTTCTCCTTTACTCTTTTCCCTCTCCAGCCCCACAACACATCAAACACCGGATTGATCCCAGGCAAAATTAATAAATAAATAAAGAGAGTGAGACCGGTGGAATCTAAAAACAAAAAAGTAATATCCACTTCACAGGCGTGCTGTGGATGTTTTCCGCTTCATCCTCCTACTTCTCTTCCCTTCCCCTCCTTTCCTCGCCTGCCTTATTGTGGGAATGTATTACAGGTGTGGTGCGTGTTCACTTGTAAGCAAGAGAAACATTGATTTTCTGTCGCCTTTACAGGATAACCAAAGGATATAACTCTGTGCGGTATGTGATAGCATAGGGTGTGTGTGTGTGTGTGTTTGTATTCATGTGTGTTATTGCGCTGTAGTTGATTGTCATAGCACTATGCACATTCCTATTTATGTGTTCTTTGGACCATACTGCGCACACACTGCCTCAGAGATACTAAAAGTGTTTGTGCAATTGTACCTTGTGGTGTGTGTGTGTGAAACGGGTACGGTTCTTGGTTTTTACAATTTTGTGGTGATACGTCCCCGCTGAAATGCAATACAGGCCCCTGGGTTTGGGATTCCTGGTTTTAATCAGAGTTAAAGACTGTGCTAACATGATGGGTGTGTGATGATGAAGGGTAAGTTAAAGGGTGACGAGTTAGAGAATGAATTAAAATGGATGTAAGTAGAATCATTTAGACAATACATATCAGTGTGTGTGTGTGTGTGTGTGTGTGTGTGTGTGCATGAGTGAGCGTTTGTGTGACATTTGTGTCAGTGCTGTAATTTGTCTGCACTGAACCATGCCTATTGTTGTCTTAGTAAACTGAGAGCAATGAATGTTTCGTTCAAGATGCTCCTGATAACAGAAGCTCTGCTGCATGAATTCAATTAATTCTACTTTGCTCTCTCTCTGTCTCTCCCTCTCTCTTTGTGTCTCTCTTTGTTTTATTCTCATTCCCTCTCTCCCCTCCTCCTCCTCCTCCTCTCCTCTCCTCTCGCAGGTTGCGGTGGGGTGGAGTTACTGCTGGTGCTGTGTGGCCTGGATCTCTCTCTGCCCTGCCCTCGCCACTGCATCTGCTACACTTCACCCAGCACTGTTTCCTGCCAAGCCCACAACTTCCATGCCGTGCCCGAAGGCATCCCTGCACAGAGCGAGCGTGTCTTCCTGCAGAACAATAAGATCCAGCGCCTGCTCCGTGGCCACTTCTCCCCCACCACTGCCATGCTGTGGCTCTATTCCAATAACATCTCTTACATTCAACCCTCCACCTTCCACGGCTTTGACCGCCTGGAGGAGCTCGACCTTGGGGATAATCGCCACCTGAAGGCCCTCGCTTCCGATACCTTCCAGGGCCTGGGTCGGCTACATGCCCTGCACCTTTACCACTGTGGCCTGATCAGCCTGCCTCCGGGGATCTTTGAGGGTCTTCATAATCTCCAGTATCTCTACCTGCAGGTATATGGATATCAGCCTCTTTTTTATCTTCATACAGCATCTGCAACCGCAGTCACATTATGGCATAATCTGTCCATCGGCCTGGCGCAGCACTTACGGTCTATGAATTGGGTGCTGATCAAATGATAGCTGTTATCCTGAGTGCAGGGAAAAGATCACAAAGCATTTCTCACACTACGGCTTACTATAGTGACCCACAGCAAGCCACTTCAATAGCAAACCACTGTTGGAATTCGAAACCTGGACAATGGGATATATCTACATTAATTTCATGGTGGGTTTAGGAACAGGAAAGGCTCCAGTGTGTGAAGCGGTTCTCTTATGCACAAGTATTGACGGGAAAATCAATTGATATTGACATTGCATGAGCAGGTTACAATTTACATACATAGTGTATCAACCCCGGAGAGAACGATGATGTCAGGAGCATTCGATATGAAGGTCAGCAGCATGTGAAATAGGATGTTAAGCATTGTTTAGATGAAATATTTAAATACACAGTCAATTTTAAGCGTTGTATGTGGGATTAGACAAATCTGCCTGACCTCCTCCCTCTCGCCCCATCTTAATTCAACCTCCCTCCCTCATTTCTCTTTCCCTCCTTTTTTCATCTCAACCCCATCAGTCCTTGTTTTTCCTCCATTTTTACTTGCACTCTGTATTCTACACATCATTTTTTAAAGGTAAAATCAGCAATTTTTATATTGCCTAGAGCATAAAATTACCATAATACATCACAGGAGGAATCACAAGTGGTTTGCTCAATGGTCACTCTCAATGGCTGCCGAGAATTCAAGCTTTCTAAACAAAATGTTTGTCTTATACGTTTGCAACTTCCATTTGCCCCATTAGGAATGGCGCTCAGTTGAACTTGTGCAAGGCTGTTGCAAGTGTCTAATGGTCTAAGCTTGCTAAAGTTAATAATTAATAACTGCAGAGCGGACTGCTGTATGTCTGGGTTGACTAGTAAGGGAAAATGTACATTTTTTGGGTGACATTTCAGAATGATGTTGACTGTAATTCCATTGGACTAGCTGGCTAATCTGGTTATTGTTATGAAATGTAATTTCATATGTTTTACAGGCCACTAGCTGACCGGGATGGGAGGGTGAGAGAGAAGCGGGGGATGAAGCTCAGACAGATGGCCAGCATTAGATATTTTTAAAGAGTCTGTGTTTCTGACTCTTCCTATAAACTTTGTTTTTTTTCTGTCTTTCCTAATTCCCCTTCTTCATTGCAGGACAACCAGTTAGAGTTCCTGGAGGACGACCTATTCATTGACCTGCTGAACCTCAGTCATCTCTTCCTCCATGGCAACCGTCTGTGGAGCCTTCGCCAGAATACCTTCCGCGGTCTGGGTGTCTTAGACCGCCTGCTTCTCCACCAGAACCGAATCCAGTGGGTAGACCGCCAGGCCTTCCATGACCTGCGTCGTCTCACCACCCTCTACCTGTTTAACAATTCTTTGACCGAGCTGTCTGGTGCCAGCCTGACTCTGCTGCCAGCCCTGGAGTACCTGCGACTCAATGATAACCCCTGGGAGTGTGACTGCAAGGCCCTGTCACTTTGGGATTGGCTGCGGAGGTTTAGAGGCTCCACCTCTTCGCTGCTGTGTGTGTCGCCCCCAGAGCTGGCTGGGAAAGACCTGAAAACGCTGAGGAAGGAGGAGCTGCCCAGCTGCTTGTCAGGAGAGGGGCAGGCAGGTGGTGCTGCAGGTGGGGAGATGGAACACGGAGAGTCTCTGAACCACCTGAACCGTCACCGAAATCACCACAACCACCATCAGCGGCCATACTTACCCCACGGGGACCAGTACAGCTTGCCGTCGCCCTCACCCTTGCCGCGGCCACCCAAAGGAGGCCGCAGAAACTGTACCCGTCGGGGGCGCAAGGGGAAAGGGGGGCTGAATGAGGTGCAAATACTGCGGGAAGGGGGAGACAAAGACTACACTCCAGATGGAGGAAAATATGACCTATCTGCCCCTGCAAGGAGGAAGAATAAGTGTATTCCCAGAACTTCTGTTGGCCCGCCAAGTGGGGTACAGAGAGCCAATAATAAAGTGTCCCGCCTAGCAGATTCTGTTTTCAGTTTCCCCTTGGTTCTGCTGCTGTCACTCACCTCTGTGATCCTACGCTGAGACAGGAAATAGGCATGTTATTGCTGATGATGCAAACTATTGATTCACTCCTCTGACCAACCCTGCCCTGGCTCTTGCAATGAGGCATGTGTGTATAACTGTGTGTGTACAGTACATGACTGTGTGTAAAGAGCGTCATCAAATATCTACTGTTGAAGCATCCTTGTGGTATTACAGCAGGGATCTTTATGAGTCATAAAACACACAAGTCAGGGAAAACAATTTAGCCCATCGCTCTTTGATGATGTCACCAAGGGAAACAACAGGAAAACATTACACTTGTCTCACAGCTGCAGCATTGTTAAAACTGTGGCATTGATTGATTTGTTGAATTTATGTATTCATCGGGGGAAAACAAAAAACCTACACAGCCACATAGTATACAAAGCCAACAACCCATTCAAATGAGAAAGAGAACAACAATCAACAAGAAGAAAAACAGTTCAAAGCTCAATGTCTATGTTTAGCCCCTCTACAGACAATAGTACACTCTCAGTGCACCCTCCATTTGTCATTCATGCAGAGACAAAAATATAGTCATTCATAATTGGCGTACTGCTTATTCTGCAGCACCTTACAAGCTAGCAACAAAACACTGCAGAGACAAATGGCAGTAAAATTAGTCATCATGAAGACTTTTAGCAGCACTGGCTATAATGACAATACATCCACTCATCCAATTAAGTGGATTTACTTCCATGTCTTACAGCACTTTACTGGGTCTCCATAATGTATCTCTAACAGACGACACAATGTAGAAAGCGTCAGTGAGATTGTGATACTGTCTAGATAATTGACAGCACTTCAAAATAGCCCTGGTTGAACAGTGTGCATTTCCTTTGTTCCTGGTTCACATCAATCAGAAAGCCATTCAGAACTGACTTACTATTGTCAGAGCCAATCTGTGACAGTGAGTGGGTGAGAAACTGAGCAAATGAGTGAGTGAGTGAGTGAGTGAGTGAGTAAGTGAGTGAGCGAGTGAGTGAAGAATAGTTTTGTGTTAATGTTTGTATGAGCATGTGTCCACTGAAGAAACCACTAAAGCCATGCTGGTAGAAAGAAGCTAGAGAGCAAGAGTGCCTAAGACGAGCCAGTGGCCAATGAGGACAAACTGCAGAGGTCAAACATGCTTCCACTCAGTCTTCGCCCTCATTGGCTACAAAACAGAGTTCTCAAGGAGCCTAAAAGTTCAAGCCCAACCAAAATGGGCCATGGATGAGTTGAGGCCCAATCCACCCACCCCCCCCCA
>OMLB01010526.1:8233-20356 GCA_900302555.1 Myripristis jacobus | reverse complement strand
AGAGAAACAGCCAGACCAACTCTACAAACACCTCACAGTTGAGGTATGTCTACGATGCTGTTATCTGGATCCTTTCATGTAAATGTGGGCCTGTGTGGTATTAACGCTATCTAGAGGTTGTTCTAAAGGCGGTGATATACGGTGATTTTTGGGCAATACAAATACACAACACTCCAATAAAGTTGAGACCCAAGTTCAAAAAGATATTTCCATGAGATTATAGGACAACACCAGTGATTTTGAATGTTTGGCCCATTTACCACAATTTACTGACGTTTTACAGTGCAACAAACCATTATGAAAATCATGTGGAGGCACTACAGATTTAACAACATATAATCAAAATTCCTCAATTATGAATGAATTTGTGGATGATAAACCCATCTTATGATGTTCTGCATCAGTGGCTAACAAAGTCAATCACGATTCATAAATCACAGAACTCATAATTGGCTGTGTAAAGCAAACGTTTCCCCGGGGACTATTTTCCCTGGCGAAGGGATCGTTTCACTCTGCCCAAATTTAAGTCATCTAAATGCAACAGTGCTGCTGCTTTTAGGAAAACTAATGTGAACGACTTTATTACAGTGATGAAATACTGGTGTGAAGAAAGTTTGAAGTCTCTGAAAATGAATGGAAACCAGTGGCTGGATAAAAGGTAGGAAAAATGATATTAGAGTTCTACAATATAACTCCTTTCTTTGGGAAAAGATTAGCAGAAACATAACGTATGTACATTTTGTATATATTACATCAAACATGCAAAATCACTGGTATGGTCCTTGGTAACAATAGTAAAGACATTCTTCTGCTGTCTATCAGTTTTCCAACAAGTTGGCCAAGGTATCACCCATTCCTTGATTTTGGTTAAATGAATGAAACATTCAACAGGCACCCAGAATCTAAACTTTCTATCTGAATGATGTAATGAAACTGTAAATGAAGTAGGGAGGAGCAAAGACAACCAAAAGGGGCGTTTGTTCTTGAGTTCAAAACTAAATCAACAGCACTTGTGCTGCACTGCCTCAAACATTTGGGCACTTTGAACCAAAATTTGCCCCCATATCATTTGCTCAAAAATGCATCAAGCACTGGCCTCCAGCAATCACATGGCACAGTCCACAGGCCAAGAAAGTAATAGACATGGGGTCATAGAGGTCTGCTAGTCTACTGTGTATGTTGGACAGGATGCTGGAATGACTGGAATACTGCAGGCTGCAGTCGTATAACAGTATAGTGCTGGCACAGGCTGTGACCAAATGTGTCTGAAATTGGTAACAAATGTTTAAACTAGAGGGAGGTATGTTTTGTTTGCCTGCAGCTGACTCTTAGCCCACAGCCTGTCGGCTTGTGCAGGTATCAGGTAGCCAGGTGAACCATGCAATTTATCGGAACCAAAGAGGAGTCACCACCACGCAAAGTATCCATTTCTAGTTGTGCTATGAACACATTAATCTTATACTGGGCTCTTACTTGTAGAGTGGAATGGCATTCTTTCCATTTTTGTGGGGGGTTTAAAAAGATGTGAAGCTTGGGTAAAGTATCAAGTGCGTATAATCAGCTGCTCATTGTGTTTTTTTAGTTTTCCCCCACATCTCGAAGTTTAACCAAGTGGCTTAGTGTGGAGTTTACACATTCTCCCCATGCTCAGTTGGGTGTTTCTCAGATCTCAGGGTATTACCTGCTACAATCCAAAGACATGCATGTCAGGTGACTCCAAGGCTGTAAATTCTCCAAAAATGAATATTATTCCTAGTCTACATAAAATAAAAGAATGAAGGAATAAGTTCACTGCTTGATGAGTTACCTTGTGAAGTCTCCCTTTGGAGTCTCCAAGGAAGGCGATGGTGTGATCCTCCCTGACGCTGACGGCCACAGCTGTGAGACGGGCAGCGGGGCTGTCCAACACGGCTTCGGCTTCCAGCGGTATCCGGCTTGCCATTGGACTGGGGGTGTGGTCAGAACCACAGGGATACGCTTTCAGGGTGTTCTACAACACATGACCAAATTAGAGAGCTAAATCAGGTGATTTCTAATCACTGCACAACAAACAGCTTTATTTGTGTTTTTGTATGCTATTAGTTGATCTGTCTTGATTGCAGAAGTAATTTCAGATAACTTTCTCTTCACCTGAAAAAAGACAATGCTTTCCAGTGGCAAAGGAACATTTTCCATTCTACTGATCTAAGTTTGATCCAACACTAATGTTTCACACTGATGGTTTCATATTCACGTCTTGAGAACCAGTGTCCAACTCTTTCCTGCAATTGACTCAGAGCCATTGAATCCTCTTAATTCATCATAAGAGGATTGCACCATAGATTAAAGTGGTCTCATACTGAGACTGCAGACTCGCTCTTTTGGTTTTGCAAAACAACCACTCCAAATCCCCTTTCCCAGTAAGTCTGCAAGCTCAAGCTCTTGCTATAGATAATTGGCCCTGAAGGAGGAAGTATAATGGGGTGTCTTTTTTTATTCGTCTCAGAGCTTATTTGTTTTATTTTAAAAAAGGCTTATTTTTCGAGGAGAACTGTGCTATAGCATATCTTTCTCCTCTTTAACTCCTTTCTCCACCTTCTCTCATTTTCATAAGTCTATTTTTTCCCTCTCTCTATTATCTTATTTCTCTCCGTCTCCCCTATCAGTCCAATACTCTGTATTTCCCTCTTTCTCTCTCTCTTTCTCTCTCTCTCTGTCTGTCTGTCTGTCTCTCTCTCTCTCTCTCGCTTATGTCAGTGGGTTTCAAAAGAGCTCCTATCCTTCCTTGTCAGAGCTCATTAAGCGGCAGCGGATCTGATTCAGGGTTAGTTTGTTTTATTGATCCCTAACGATCCCATTAAATGGTTGTGAGGGCTGGCAGGGCCCGAGTGGCTGCAGGGCAGCACAGGGGGTCACTGGAGGGTTGCAGCTGGGCAAAGCTGCTCCCGAGGCATCTGGGAGCTCTCCGCTGTTCAACAAGGGCCTCATTAAAAAGGCTTTGCTGTCTCAATATCTCTCTATTTCTATACACAACCTTTCTCCCCGTCACTGTGCTTAATCTTGCTGATCCACTCATCCCTTGATACCGAGCTTTGGTCTTTATCCTGCTTCTCTCTTCCTCTTTTTCTCTTTCTCTGTCTGACCACCAAAACCATGCCAGCCATTACAACCAACAAGGTTTAAGTAACGAAAGAGAAATATAGATGGAGATGAGAGAAGAAAATACACTGGATGCTGTAGTTGTTCATACATGGAGATCGCATTGCATCATGTCTCTCTCTAACAGTTGCCCACAGCGGCTGACATGCATGAGAGAAAAGAACTCAAGAAGAACGTCAAGAGGTGACAGTGGTTTCAGAAAACCAAAGGCATCCGGGTCATAGAAAGATAAAGAAACAAACTAGTATTTGCCTTTCATTTTCTCACCAGTCTGAATCTGCCCAAACAATTCACTTATACAAATCTGAGATTTGTCTGATGAGAAGCTGCAAGTGGCACTGGTGTTGTCAGCCTGAGGGTCTTTCGCTTGTGAAAAGTTCATTCATCAGTTAACTTATCTTCTTGTTCTCTGATTTGCTTAGGCTGAACAGTCAATCAGAATGCTGTCTCTCACCAATAGCCTCCGCAACAGATTCAACATGCTGAACTGGCCAGTCAGTCAGTCGCTGATGAGGGCCTATAGGTGCCAGTGATGCCAGACACATTGTACAAACTGTGGGTGATCATTGGCCACAAACAGCTCAATGAGGGCCGACAGCCAGTGACTTAGACCATCGGCTCAGTGTGTTACAGATCCAAAAATGTAGCATTTCACAGACCTATGAAAAGGTGTATCTTCTTTTGACTTTGCTGCACTTCTGTCATTTGTACAAGATTTCTGCTGAGCAACTTGCAGAGCCCATTTTGCTGAACCAGTCCCATGCAGAACAACGAAAGCAATCCCTCACTTTAGCAATGTGTCAGTTTAAAAAGTGGCAAAGGTTGAGATGTAACATTTCTCCAACAAATGATCATATCATTGCAGTAAACAAGTCATCCACAACACAACATTCATACAAACAGAAAAACTACTGCAAAACCTTGAACTGTATCGGAACGGATTCTCTTACAATATCCTTACCCTGGGCAGGATGGCACAACTGGACTTGACATCATACTCGATGTATGCCACCTCCCCTCCTCCCTCCACCCGTCCATCCTGGGTGTAGCAGAGGTCACGGGTGGAGTCTATGCGCTTGTCCAGTTCATCCAGAGGGTAGACGCATAGAGCCGAGTTGTCTGATGGATTGTTGTTAGTGGAGCTGATGCGGGTGGAGAAGACTCCCAGCAAAGCCTCGCCCTCCCGGCCTCCACCCTGCCCCACCTGTTACAACACAGAGGGAAAACAGCATACATCAGATCAGTGTAACCTTGCTGAAAAGTCATTCCTAGAAACAAGATGTTTCTTTCAAGCCCTCTCATCCCTGAATTGGTGACTAATTTCAGCAAAGCCATTTAACTTTATTACATAGTCTGTTTGTTTTTTCCTCATGAGGCAAATGTTTCCAAACAGATATAGCTTAGTATTTAAACCTGAGAAGTAACATCTGCATGGACATCAAAGTACCTGAGCTGCCTGGAGCAGGTTATAATTCCTGGATGAGGAAGAGGAAGATGGTGAACGGCACACAAGGGGAACCTCCACATATGAGTAGTAGGAGGTGTCATCCAGGCACACACGGGCAGCGTAGGTCCGGTATTCTCTTGACACTGCCTTGATGTCACGCCGGTAGAACAGGAAGTAGACATACATGCCCCGGGCAAATGCCGTCACGAAATGGTGGTTGTACTCTGAAAGCCGCCCAGCCACAGCCAGCTTGGCCGTCTCCTCATACGAAAACACAGGTTCTAAAGAGAGGTGGCGGGTGGAGATGGGCGGGTGGCTGGCGGTATAGCCCCGACCGACGTACATCACCGTCCTTTCCTCTACACGAGGCCCCACCACCAGCCCAACAGTCGACACCAAGGGATCATTGGCTGCAACGTACTGAGTGTCCACGGGCCTCTCGGTGGAGAAGAGCACCTCTTTGACAGACGCCAGGCTTCGTTTCTGGCAGGTGCCCTGGTGGACGCTGCCACAGGTGATCAGCTCCATTGCCTGCGGATCCACCAGCAGCAACTTGTTGTGGTTGCTGGTTCTCCTGGCCTGAGGACAGTTAGATTCAGTGACGGGGGGAAGGCAATCTTTGCTGTCAATCACGGGACCGGTCCACTCCTCCTGTTCCAGCCGAAGTCCATCTAATCCGTCCAGCTGGAAGAGGCAGTCCTTGGCCCCCACGTACACCGTCCCCACAGAGGGATCCGGGTGGAGTGCCAGGTGCTGGAAGACGGTGTCATTACGGGAAAAACGGGGATAAGAGCGACTGAAGGCTGTGCCAAAGAGGATGAGGATGAGGAGGAAGAGCAGGGCAGACTTCAGGGCCTTCCCATGTGGCATGGCAAACATTCTAGAGAGGAAAACCAAAGAGGGTTAGTTAAAGCTGTAAGGTGCCAACACTAACAGATGTTCAAAGTTGCTATTCAGCATCGGCATTAAAAAAAAAAAGACTTAAAACTCTCTCCACGTAATTCAGCACAGTCCAACTTTATGATTTAGAGAGCTTAGATTTAGGGTCAGAAATGGTTATGTTAATAAGTAGCTGGCAAGTAAATATTCTTCTATTATTTAATGAAAATGTACGCTAGAAACCATTTATTTTAATTCATACAGTCAAAATGATTCACCTCAAAGTGAAAAATTTATCGTGAGTAAACACCTCACCATCTGTGTCCTGTGTTACACTGAAGAAGACTTCCTCCTCCTTATCACCTGGAATTACATGTCATTCCTCTTCTCTCCGTCTGTAAATGTTAACAACACAGGAGATTAATTTATATCTGTACACACAGCAGAGAGAGCCAGAGAGAGACCTGTCTCGATGACAAACAGCAAAGCAGAGACACAAAAACAGAGCCTCTGCTAAATCACTAGTGCAAAACAATTAGTTCCTTAATCAACAAGCAACAAAAAAATACAATGTGATAACTGATTCATTGCTTTAGTCATTTATCAAATAAAATAACAAACATTTGCTGGGTACAGCTTCATAAATGCAAGGGCCGAAACCACCATTTCAGCATTGGGGGGGACAGACATTTTGGGAATGCCTGAACATTGAATTGCTAATATACAGTATTCCAGCAATATTTCTTGGGGGGGGACATTTTTGGAGTGCCTGAACATTGGGGGGGGACTTGTACCTCTCAATGTATGTGGGCGTTACGGCCTTGATAAACACTAAGATTTGCTTAGGGTTTTTTTTTTCTGTTCATAAATGTCTATATCACTTTGGGCCCTGTAACTTGTGAATGGCATTTGTCATTATTTTAAGCTTTTTATATAATAAATGATTAAACAGTTAATGAAAAAAATCCATGGATAAATCAACAATGAGAATAATCATTAGTTGCAGCCTTGTAAATCACATTGATTGTCAAACTGTGATTTTGATGACTCATGCAGCACTTACAACTTTGCTACTTTATAAAATGTATTCAGTGCAATCCAAACACAAGCAACCAGGTAATTCTTTACAACCAAAGCGTTCCAAACTGAAACTCTCACTTCCCTTTTCTGACAGCCATCACTCAGCACCTCTGAGGGAAGTGGCCACTGGACAATGGGAGCCTTGCCATTCAAACTGAAACCCCTTTCATTATTGAACAGGTTCCCCTGACCCTTCACTGACCTCAACGAGAGAGGGCATTACAGAGAAAAAACATCCATGCTGTCCTCCACAATGTATGCAGCATGTGACAACAAAGCCTTAAACCGATGGCAGGAAAAAAGTGTCTTGATAGATGATTATACAGTTAATTAAACACTTTCTATTCAAATAAAGCACTGTTACCAACGCCTGCAGCATTTCCATAATGAGAAAGAAATGGTTTAGAAAAAGTTGTACATATGACGTAGTTCATACTGCAATTGCAATATTAAGAGGAAATTTTTAAAAAATGCAATTGTGTTTTTATCAGTTTTGTGCACCATTACCTCGTAGAGTGAGTATGATGAAAAGATATTAGATATGCAGAGCCGGCACACCTAACTGTCCCCCGCCTGGGGTTGCAATCAGCTGCAAGATGAGGGGGACAGAAGGGGAGGAGACCATGAGTGTGTGTGTGTGTGTGTGTGTGTGTGCTTGCATAGCCAGGGGCCATCCAGGAGCAGGTGCATGCGTCTTAGTGTGTGCCTGGTAAGTGGCTGAGTGTGTCTCAGGCCTCCTCTTTACTTATTCATGAACAGAATAAGAAGTCTATCAGTCCTGACCAATAACCTCCACACCCACTGTCAAAGGGGCTAAGGAGTGTGTGGGTGTGGATGGGTGGGTCTGTGTGTGTGTGTGAGTGGGTGGAGGGTTAGCCATTGGATTCTCTTAAACAGGGGCGAAAAATCCACACAGTCCCCAGAGACAGGAGAGGAATAGTGTTGAAGTCTATGAAAAATGTATCAAACAAACCAATTCCTTGTGCCTCATGTATTATTGAGACAAATCTGTGCTGCATCTTGCACACTAGTCTACTGCATAGCCACCATTTAAGTATCCATTTATCATAAAGATGGGACCGGTCAAAGTGCCGGATTAAAATGATCAGATTGGTCCAGACCTTTTTTTTTCATGATGCCAAGTGAAATTGAAATAACAATAATCCAAAATAAAGCTGAAAGGTGTGATCACAACTAACTGAACAAGGGCCGAGCCCGTGAGAAGAACAATGGCAAGTGAAATGCAAAACAGAAATGCAGACGTGAGAGCTGGCTAGTTTGAAGTTTCTATGCAAACATCACAACAGAGGAACAGAAACAAAGCAGAGTATTCACCAACTGACCAAATGACCTGGGCCGCTGCTCTCACATCATCCATCGTAATACCTGAGTCAACCCTCTACACTGGAAAAAAACACTCACCTGCACAAGCTTAGTTTAACTTTGACTATTAAAGCTTGATTGCCTTAAAACAAATGGAAAAAAAATCTGCCACAGAGATAAGGTAATTTCACATGCTTAGTAAGTCTAGTAAAGTAAATATTTCAATTATATATTACCACTTGTCTAAAGTGTGTTCCAGTTAATTCAATTAAGTCAACTAAATGCATCATAGCTATTTGAACCATGGTTGATTGGACTTTGTTCCGCTTCAGTGGCAGATTTTTCCAGGTTTTTTTTTTTTCCCCCAAAGGAAAACAAGACTCATCACCAGACTGAGTGACTTGTTAATATTTTTAGTATAACATCTTAATCTATTGACTGTAATGCAGAGCCTGGGAACAATGGTAGACAGATTCTTACTGCTGCTCTGTGCAGGCGTCCTCACCTGCTCTTTGACCGGCAGACATGCTGCGGTCAACATATTTATAGCCTGCAGCAACCTCATCGCCATGGGAACTTCCTCTTACTACCCAGCAATGACGAGCTATCGTGAGATCAGACTGGATGGCTGTGGTATGGGACAAAATGAAGATGGAGGGGGAGAAAAAAATAGAGGCACCAGAAATACATCCGTGCTTGATATACAAGAAAATAGGGAAAATCCGATTTCTGATGTTTCTCTTGACATCTATGACCTTTTTAGTCTATGTGAGATTTTCACTTTTTCCATCAATTAAATAACCACTCAAACTCTTTTAACAGTCATCAATCTAACTCTGAATCCAACTAGATGTCTTGGAGGTCAGTTGGGTGAATGAAGTTGCTGTAACACTGAAAAGTAGAGAAATGCAAGACCAGTGTTTATTTAAGCTATCAAATATGTACACAAACACATCCTGCAAAGCTCTGCATAAGCGGTTTTGAGGATATTCCAACATACATAACACAACATAATACAATATTTTTACCTTAGCGCACATTCAATGGACAGTCAATGGACTTGTGCAGGCAAATGCTGCAGGTTCAACTGCATTCAGTAACAACTGGGCTTTCCCCCAGTCCACTAACACTGAGACCACAACCGCTACTTCCACTACAACAGTGGAAGTGTTTTGTAGTGACATGAATACCACCACCAGGAGCAGAAGGCGGGGGTTCTCCCATGCTGTTAGCCAACAATCTCCAGAGTTCATCAGCCGTGTCTGGTATGCAACATGCTCGGCCCTGGTGCAGTCCAGCAACCTATAAATAACCTCTAGTAGACCACTGGGCTGTCAGCAGGACTGGTGGGGGTCAGTGTAGTCATAGAGTGACTATACATGCAGGCACAGATAGAAATAAACACATATATTGTACCAGTGTTTCCCCTGGAATTTTGTTCTTGCCAGGGTGGGAAAGCTTCTGAAACAGCATTAAGGTCATCAAAACTCTCCACTGAAACCCTGGAAAATTAAGTTCCTGGGGCGGTGGGGCAGCAGTTCCTTAATGCAGGGTGGCCCACAGTTGTGCCTATAACAATATTTATAGACTTGGACATGTATGAAATAACAGGATCTTCCCCGAACATATTTTGATCTGCGAACCTCTGCCCCAACTGTTCTGTCTGTCCTGCTTTCTCTGGCTGTCCGTGTTTATTAATCATAGAGAGTGTCTGCTGTGCATGTTCAATTCTAAAGCTCCTAATGAGCCATGACAGCCCACTGAACGATAAAGACCCCATAAAATATGTGGGGTCAACAGCCGAAGGACAGGGCTGGCGATCCTTACAGAGGGGGATGATGGGCCTGGGGCCATGGCGCCCTGCCTTGCATTGTTGTGTTCTGGTGGGTCGGCTGGCGTCTCGCCCCGGGCCCCAGACTCTGCAACTCGAGCGTCTCTGGATCCCGTCCAGGGAGTACAGTGTGGACGAGAGAAGCAGCGTGTCTGTTTGGGATCAGTGAGGCCAACGATGAGTGTGCAGGATACCATTAAGCAGATAAAGAAAAGACAGGGACATCTGACAGTTTTATTGCATCTCTGCTTTACTTTCTTTACATTACTTTACTTTCTGCTTGACCGTGTGCTCCAGGGAGAGAAAGAGTATGTGTGTTTGGAGAAGCAATGTGTGGGCATATGACACAGGTACAGTCCAAGGTCCCTACCCATCTAAACATCGTACATGGTATATGTATGAACTGCTTTGGATGTGTAACCACTCAGTTTGAAACAAAATCACAAGAGTGTTTCCTCGTACGATTCGATTAGTGATTCGAGCCGCCCTCTTCCAATTAGCGTTGATGAAGCTCCCCTATTTCCTTGGACTTTCATGCTCAACTTTTAATTTTTCAGCTCCACCCGCCCTGCAGAATATATTGCTTCAGAAAAAAGTGTGAGGCCAAAAATTACAGCTCTCAGAAGCAGTAGTCAATCAACAACTCTGGAGGCCACCGAGAGAATGCTGGGTAGATGTTATTAGCTGTCTTTTTCCACAACAACCAGAGGCCCTCCAGGTTTAAGAGAAAGCCTGGGAACAAGGTAATCTTCCAATAGAACTGTGGTTCAACTAGAGTAAACACAATCGAAACCAAATACAGGAAAGAACACCAAGTGGACGAAGACAAGTGCTGCTCCTTATGTTTGGAAAGCCAAGCCTGGCATCCACATGTGTTCATAGTCAGCTATTTCTTCATGAACACATCACTGATTTGGACCAACTCTGTCCAATAATTAAGCTATCTGTGAGTCATACGACTTTTGTTTACAACCCCTGCTTGGCTTGTAATTGGGAACTTGAGCGAAATAAATACAAAAATCTAGAAGAGTCAACTTTCCACTCCAGTGATGCCACTTCCAGTCCACAAATCACACATCCACATCAGTGGTGGACAGTAACAAAATACATGAACTTGAGTACAGCACTTAAGTACATTGTTTGAGTATCTTTACTTTGCTTGAGTATATGTTTGTTTTTGTTTTTTTGGAAACTTATGACTTTTACTCCACGACATTTCAAAGACAAATATTGTACTTTTGACCCAATAAATCTCTATGAAGGTTGTCGGGAGCATATGGGAGCATAGTAACCGAGCCTGACCTGAACCTGACAGGCATTCTTTTTTTGTATCTGAACCTGACCTGAGCCCAAGATTTTGCTTGTCCATCACCAGGTTACATTTACTGCCTGAAATAGCCTGTGTTGCCTTCAGCGTCATCACCTAAACTCTAGCACTATGCAGGAATTCGCCCAGAACAGACAGTAGATCCATCATTTTTCAATAAAATAATGCTGATGTGGCCAAACCCCAAACCCGTCATGACTCATCAGGTCCCGACAGGTCACAACAGGCTGGACTGGGTATCCACGCTCTATGTCAAACAAGTGCAGCCAAGGCATTTCTATATGCTTGTGTTTTAATACGCATTTCTACAGGTTTTGTGCAGCATAGTGGTTCTACAAGCAAGTCAGTGCATTCATTAGGTGGTTTTGAAGTTCTATAAATGCATTGTGAGAACAACAGAGCAAGGTGTTGATATCAAAAAGAAAATGTACTTTTGAACACTTTAATATTTGACCAGGAGTATCAATGCTGTTTTTTAAGTATTGGAGTTGTGTACTTTGTCCACCACTGATCCACATACAGTACAGCTTCTACAATGGCCACGGCGGGTGTATCTGTCTGTGGTCCTACTTACATAGAGAGATCAGTGAAAGCGCTAATATTATGAGAGGCGGATGTACACATGCTTGGCCCCTCTCCATTTCCGTCGCCTCCTTTAGGTCAATGGCAGGCTCTCTGTCCAGGGTTCACATGGAGGCACAGAGGGTCTCTCTCTTCACCCTGAAGGGGCTCTCTGTGTGCTGCTACGGGGAATAGTGTCCCTTTCACTGCGCCCTGACCAAGTGGCTGTGCTGAGCGGACACAGGATGAAAGCCACTTCCCTTGGAAAGAGAGCCGGCACACACACACACACACATTCACATACGTGCATCATTGCAAGCAGATACACACTCACACACTTAACGCACTTTTTCACACGCAGACAAACACCCTGATACACACACCCAGATGAAAGAGACCCTATACACACACACACACACACACACACACACACACACACACACACACACACACACACACTAACGCAGTGTCAAACAGCCAATCCATGTGAAAAGAGAGCTGTCAGATTGTGACTGTTGATAATCACTGAGGCTTGTG
>OMLB01010525.1:78816-91189 GCA_900302555.1 Myripristis jacobus | reverse complement strand
GGGGACTGTGACAGCTCAGAGTTGCATAGCTTCTCCAGGAGCTCACTGGGTCATAAGACCAACATGATAATCAATTTGGAAGCTATTTGGCTGTGAGGAATGGACAGCTCATACATTCAGCAGAGCCTACACAGGCCATATGGCTAAATAATTGAGAAAAACTCACCCATTCGAGCAAACGGATAAAAGCCAGTGGCTCTTTGAGGGGTCCCAGGTCAAGGCTGAATCCGGACATGAGCACTTTCTGTTGACAAAAGGAAACACTGTAATCAGGATATTGCTGGTGAAGCCATACGAAAAAATAGGTGTGTTTGCGAAAAACTGCTCAATCATTATGCGCCATTAAAAACGCTTTACTCTTCCTTTCTGTGTTGGTTACCTGAGCGACGCCTTCCATCGTCTCCGCAGATTAAAAACACTGTAGGTATCCTGGTTAGGTTTTCCTTTTCCTGGTCGTTTCGAGGCTCTTTCGTGCGCTTGTCAAACTTTTCTCCAACTTCAGCGAGTCGTAGTGGGCTGACACGTGACCAGTGACGTCGCTGCGCCGCGAGGGGCGCTGCTGCGTTTGAAAGTCGGTGAAAGTGACAGGAAATGTAGTTCATGTTTTTGTTTTCTCCGCCGTGCTGCATGCAGACTGTCGCACCTGTACCTGTTGTGCGTCACCTTACTGAGAGCGGGATATTTTTACACGTAGGCTACGTTCACTACATGCATATTAGGCCTAGTGTTTTCGTAGTATTCTGCTTTGAATTTATCTCACTCAGTGATATCTTTACCAACCTATGAACCATTTTACACTCTTGTTTCTGTTGTTTTATCATTATTTCATGACACTTTTTACCAGTTTGTGTTGTATTTTACTCTGGCCCTACCTTACAATACATAAAAACATATTTATTCTTATATCATATCTGTTATTATGCTCTAATGATATTTAAAGCATTTGTGTGGATATATGCTGATACATAAGTGATCTAAATATAGAAATTATACATATGTATTCTGTATAATTTAGTGTGCATCAGTCTTGATTGCTTTACTGCTCCTTTTTAGCATTACCACTTTTATTATTTTTCATTTATTATTGTTGTTGTCATTTGACACTAAGTTCTGGATGTTAAAGCACCTTTGTGTATATGAACAAGGTTTGAATGGCTGACTGATTGAGATGTACCGTCAAACTTGATCATGTTTATTTTCAACAACGGTTTTCACTGTGTCCGGAGTGAGTGTGTGAATGACATTTAGTCACGTCAAAACAATGAACACAGACACTGAAACTACACCCAGCATGAGTTGGCAGCATGAGAATGTGCTGCAACAGTGATTGCTTGTCACAAGAGGTCGCCATTTAATCACCTTATGAATGAGTTTCTGACCCTTTTCACCCAAATCCTGTGCATGTGCATCCCATGACTTCCATCACAGTAACCTGATCCCACTGACACACACAGGCTGCCTGCATGATGTCACTGCCTCAGACCTTTTAAATTTAACTGCTCTTTTTGGGGGGTTTGGGAAGCTGGAAAGACAGGCACATCTGGGTGTGTGTCCAGCTCTTGATTCAACCGTCTTTGATCGGCACACCGAGCAGCCGGGGCAGGAACAGTTGGCTGCTTGTGGAAAGGCACCGTCTTTTCCCGAACAGGGCCCATCTCGAAGGAATAAGAGTGTCTTTGTTCTCCACCTTTTAATAGTTGACTGGGCTCCGGTGGGGGAGGGGTTGCCACTCCATTGTACAGTCCTTCTGCAGAGGAATGCTGTCCTGCAGAATACATTGTTTGGCTTTCTGAGTGAATGGGACATCTATGTTTCCATAATTAAGAAAAGGATAAATAATAAACACCCATACAGGCACACACAACACACAAAATACAGATTTGGTAAATGCCAAGTCATGTTTGACTTAAGTTTCATTCAGGTTGAAGGTTTTCCAGATTCCCTGAAACAACCCTAACTTGTCTGACAGCATCTCATGTTTGGTTCTTGACATATTTTCTCGGTGCAACTCAGTGAACTGGTCGGACTGGTAGTGCCACACCAAAGACTAACACACATTTCAACCTGATCACCTCTGATCAGCTCATCCTCTTTTCTTTTACTCAAGGAGTTTCAGTTGCCCTGCTAATGTAAATATGCAACAACACACCTCCCAGCCATTTGGAGATTTGCATGTCACTTCAAGAAGAGAAATATTACATCACATTACACCCCCCAAAACAAATATACACTTGGAAATATAAAGGTATACTTCCTTGATCAGTGCTTGTGGTTTGTGAGTTGATTCTGTCTGGTCAGTCTCATGGTCGCTTCAGCTATGCGGATTTTTCTTCAGCAGCACATGACCAGCAGTCATGGGTTCCCTTTGCCGCCAGGACCCACTGTCCCATCACATGCACAAATTTAATCAAGCAGCAGAATATGGCTGACTGCAACCAATAAAATGAATAAATCTAATTTTGAGAGTGCAAAACACAAAGGGTAATTTTTCTGATCGCTGCTTTTCTTCTGGACTGATGTTAAGTGTTCAGATAAGGTCACACCTTAGTTATCTCAACATTGTTGTCACTAAACATTGATACATAAGAGGTGAGTTTGTGTGTTTGTTGTCACACAGAGAGGTCACCAGCAATACTGCTTTCAATAAACTCTATTTTTTCAGTACTAATTAAGTTAAGACATTCCCCGCAGAATGAGATAGCCACTCTGAAAAAAGATACCACTTGTCTTGCGCTACAACAAATTTTATTCCTGTTTTGGCAAGATATAAACCTAAGCCTTGTGATTATTCTTCCTGAATGGATGTGCAGCAAATATATGTGCAAACAGAACTCTTTGAATGTAGTTTCTACCAAGAAGTGCAATTCACTGATAGCAATGGAGTCCTGGTGATGGGGGGATTATTCAAGTTCAGCTTCTTCTAATCTCTAGTTTGAGGCTTTAAGATGTAAAATCTCAGAAATCTCAGATATTACATGTAATTACGGTGTAAGAGAGAATAAAACAACTGCATTGATTCATCTGTGACACTTCTGGGGCATGTGGTTCTTGTGACTGAAAATGTTTGATTCTGACTTTGTGTGCACTCAAGGAATTAGGCCAAAGTGTCATTGCATCATGCATCCCATAGTCAGACATCAACCTTATTCTTAATCTCTTTCAGCATAAATCTGTGATTGGTCTAATGTCCTTAAAATGGTTTGGTTGATTTAAGATTCACCCTCAGCTGTTTCGGCTGCTGTGATCTGATATCATATCCACTGAAAAGATCCAGATCAATTTCCAACACTGTGGACTGAACAACGCCTGTGGCTAGACCGGTTCATCATCTCAAACAACATTAACTTTACTGTGGACTATTCATCAGTCTACCGCTCAACCAACCTTGGTTCGGCTTTGACAGCTAATTATGTCGTTCTAGTCAACGCACTCGAGATTTCGCCAATCAGAGCAACGGATACGTGTGCGGACCTGGAGACTGGCCAATCACAGCGCCGTCTCTCCGCGGAGGCGTGACGTCCCGCAGACCCAATTTGAGTGACCGCTACATTGTATCACTGTGGCAAAGGAGTTGCACCGCCAATAATTGGGCTTCATCGTTCCAGTGAAATAATTAATTTGCAGTTTCCATTTGTTTCACCATTCAGGCCGGGTTTTATTTTTTTCCGCGGCTTCGCTGGTTGAATAATCGGGGCTTAACGCGCTCCGCCTCGAAACGTCTATGAGCCGTGGATACAAAGCCCGCAGTCGCTGCTCCTCACTGTCAGGATCCTGTGTTTTGTTGATGTCATCCGCGGCAGAGCCGGAGCGACCTTCAGTTTGTAGGCAAGATTAGGATAAACAAAGACTCGTTTTGGGGATTTTCTCTCGCCGGTGGCACACGCAGCGAGAATGGGACTTTTGCTGCACTGTCTTCTGCTCTTTCTCGTCACTTTCACTGTTGGTTTAGATTTCCATCAGCGCGCCAGACCCCACGGACAGTCAGTTTTTGTCAGAAATTCTAAAATAGAGAAAGCTGACAGGATCGCGAAGAGGTCTCTCCCCGGATGGCTTGCCGCACCAAAGCACAAGATAAACAGAAGAAGCGCAGAGCAAGGCGACACCTGTAAGGCTCTTCAAGGATATGACACCAAGTTAGCCCAAAACACCCACCGCGTAAGTTGCCAATGCATGTTTCTGTTGCACTTTGCACGCCCAACATTTACTTGTCTGTTTTGAATACGCGGCGCAGGTGCTAGTCAGGTAGGCTACACCAGCAGAGGCCTAATCATCTCTTCATGGTAGGATAGGTGCAAGCCTACCGATAAGGCTGGTTTTCCTGGATAGCGCATGCAAATGTAAACCACGACCGCCAGCATAAATGGAGGATATTTCACTTGTAGGCTCTGCAGGCTTATCGTTCATATGTAAAAACAAAACATGAAATTAAGCCTGCTATTACACTATACACTATTACATATTTGTCAGTATTGCTTTTATTTGGGAAATTGTCCTGTGTACAGTCTGCGCACAAGTTTTGGCTGTGCCCATCCTTCCCCAAGCTCATTCAGCCATTAAGGGTTTCTCTTTCCTTGTTGTACTAATTCAGGACAGCCATGACGATTTCTGTCTTAGTTTCTGGTGCAGGTAAGTCGTGTGCCTTTCTGGTGTCCTGAAAAAATAAAATCTTAGTGCACAAGGTCCCTCTCAGCGTCCAGCGAAGCACCGACAGACCAAGTTACATTTCCAATGTTCCACTAATGGCTAGTGTAAGCCTATGACCTATATTCATCTAAAGGATGCAAATGCACTCTGTGCTCAAGGATCCTACTTTTTTCTGGTTCAGTGAGTGTGAATGTGGCTCTTTCTTGAACATTAACAGCGAATGGGCCTAGGTGAATCCTTGTGACTGGCAGTAGTAATGGTAGTTACCGTGTAATTGCATGCTGTTTGTCTGTGAGAGCAGATAGAGACCGGGGGACATGTTAGGCTACAGAGACTACTTTGTCTTTAAGGACCTTGCACTTAAATCCAGGAGAGTAGAGTATACTAAATTTGGAATCACCAGATGTGCTATGGATTTCACTGTTTTTAGCACAGAATTTTGTCTTTTATGGAGTGTGCAAAAATGCTGATGGAGCTTACAAAACATCTCAGCAACCATGCAACAGAAGTAAACATGAAATATAAATAGACTACAGGAGAGTATTGTCTTGCTCATTTGCCTATTTTTTCATTGCAATTTGATCAACTTTGCACTGCTGCCACTGCCATTCAGTAAACTTGGCCTCCAGTCTGAGGCACAGGACAGAGTTCCTGACGGCTGACCCTGGTCATTCCTCTCGAGGTTACTCCTGTAGGGTCCCACTGGCACCAGAGCTGCTTATAGTGTAAGCTGCTGGAAGTGGCCTGCTCTTACACAATCAGTGAATATCCACATAGCTGAAGAGTGAAGGGCCACTTGATGAGATTAAGAATTCAAGTGTTGTACAGTCGGCGACAGGAGTGGCTCAAGCAGCAAAGCAATAATGGCCTGTTTCTGAGTCGAGTTTATTGAAAAATATAAGCAAGATATTTAGGCCTGCTTATCTTAATCTTGTTTGTAATCTTTATTGTGGTGACTCGATTAAGTTCCAGCCTTATTTCCATGGTGGTCCTTTATAAAGATTTTGATATATGAGTTTTGGAAAAATATTTATCTCCAAGCGGTTGTGTCAGTCCAGACTGCATCAGTGACTTGATGTACACAGAATTCCTTTAGAAGAAAAATTTTAACTGGTTGTCCAAAGGATTTTTTATGCTGAGTGCATTTGGTTTCAAGCTTAGTGCTTCCAAGTGTTTGTCTGTTTTGATAAGTGCTGCTTCATTTTCATTAGCCAACAATGTTTCAACACTTGGCAAGGGGAAATATGATGCCAGTCAAAGGAAAAAATCAAGTAAAAGTTCACAAATAGTCTCTGTGCAATTATGTTGTCAGTCCTTCATTCCCTTCTTTTGACTCCCTTCTTTGTCCTGTACCTCTGATAATGATGCAGGTTCATCTTTTTGGGTTGTTTTTGGAGAGCTACATAGCTATTTAGACACATTGCTTAGCTGCTAAGCCACTTTAAAATCATATAAAACTGTTATCTTATTTCCCTGTAACATTTGCTGTGATGCAGGTTTTATATTTGTGATGCAGTATTTCTGAAAGCATATTGCTGAAGTTTGTTTTTCCGCTTTGCCTTTTCTTCAGTATGCCTTCAACGACCTGAGTGGATCGGTGTCGCTGGCCTGGGTTGGAGATGGCACGGGGGTGAGAGTTACACGCTGGTCTATTTGCACTGAACATATTTCTCTTGTAATGTTGCTCTGTTGTGACTTGAACAGGACAAACTAGGCTCGATAACTCAGCAAACTGATTATAGTTTACATGAAAACAACACAATACACAGTCAGGGTTCACGGTCTCATTCACATTTATAAATGATCCAAGCCCACTGAGCCTTGTTTTCTTGCAGGTCATCCTGGCTTTGACGACTTTTCAGGTGCCATTCTTCATAGTGCGACTTGGGCAGTCCAAACTTTATCGAAGGTACGTCTCATGATCTGACCTGCCAGAACAGAGCGTCATTTGTATCTGATTTGCATTTAATTGGCTGTGTTAACTTGTCCACCAGTGAGAACTATGGGAAGTCATTCCAGGATGTGACCAACCTGATCAACAACACCTTCATCAGAACAGAGTTTGGCATTGCAATCGGCCCCGAGAACTCTGGAAAAGTGAGTCACGACTTGATGAAATCTGCTGGGTGAAAATTCACCACACAGGCCTCAGTGTTGTAGTCATCTAGCCCGTTGACAAGTGCATCACTGTCTGCTCTGCTGTAAAGCACTGTAACATCAGCATAAGCATCAATTCTCATATTTATTCAACGACTTGAACTTTGTATTCTGTGGCTCGCAGGTGATCCTGACGGCTGAGGTGTCTGGAAGCCGTGGGTCTCGGATCTTTGTCTCTGATGACTTTGGAAACAGTTTCACCCACCAGGACCTGCCCTTCGTCCCCCAGATGCAGATCATGTACAACCCTAGTGATTCCAATGCGCTGCTGGTCATCAGTAACGATGTAAGTAGTTGGTGGTGAAGTGTCAGGGGATATTTTGAGATATTTTTAGAGGGTCAGGCACATTACTTTAATAATAACCTGCCTGAATGTTGCTTTCTAAGTCCTGGTGAAACAAGTCTAGACAGTTCTAGTTCTATATAAGGATTCCTTACATCATTAGTAGCTATAAATCTATCTTTAGTGGAGACACAGAGAATGATCTTTTAACATGATACATTATATAAACCATTGTCTAATTCCCACATACCAAGAATAATGCCATTGGTCATTGTCTCATATTTGCACTGGACACGTTTTTTCACATGGCTGGGCTGTGTATGAACGGGTATTACATACCAGGTTCTGTGTGTCTGTCAGCCTGAGTCAATAGTGAACAGCAGTGTCATCATTTGCTTTTCTGTCCTCAGCATGAGCTGTGGCTGTCTGAAAACTTTGGCGGCAACTGGAGAAAGATCCATGACATGGTGTGTCTGGTGAAATGGTAAGAAATGCCAAAAGCTAAATGCCATGTGCATAATCTGATATCTTTCTTGAGACCCTTAGCCCGCTGGGTGTGAATGAACAGAAGCAATTACAAGGTGCTATCAGGGCCTGCAGGTGTCGAAAACCAAGGTGATGTAATGTTATCTGGTCTCCTCAAGTGTCTTGAGTCCCGGCAGCAGCTGCTATACCGTAGCTCCAGGAATCATCCCTATTCAACGAGATTAGGAGGTAGTGGGACACCTCCATTCTTATCAGTGTAGCGCAGGGCAAAGTCTTAAGGAAGTGATTGACGCTTGTACATACAGTATCTGTTGGCTCATGTCCCGCTCCTTTCTTTGAAAAATGACAAGCGCAGTCATCACTGGCATGTGGAGGATGTCAGGTTTTTGAATTTCTCTCTCTGTACCATACGGGTGATTAAAGGACAAAGTATGTTTGGTTGAACATAGGCTCTTTATGGGGTAAAACAAAGGCAAAGAGTTTTTTTTTGTAAATCTCTCTAGTTATTGCCCATCCTAAAGATCACCTGATTGATCTCATTGTGGGCAGGTGTGTTTTTTAGTCTACATTCCAGTGCGTATTTTGTATATTTTTGCATATTCTCATGTTTTGACTTGTTTAAATTTATGTTTGGCTTGCTCTAACTTGGAAAGCTTGCTGCTAATTCAAGTATTTGTATTACTGTTGCTTAGCCGGAGATAAATGTGTAGAGTCCCCTCCCAAGAAAATCATTGTTGCTGCTCCTTCGCAAGCTAGGCAATAAAACTGCACTGAAGTCGGTGAATGTTTGACTAGCTGTTTTTGGGCCAAGCCCCAGCAGCAGTATTCTTGTTTCAGTTGTCTTATGTGCATCCGTGCATAATTTGGCAGCTATGAATGTTTGTTTACTTGAGAATTTGAAGGGTGTGCTTCCAAGGTTGCTGAGTCTGAGCACTGTGCGTACAGCAGTCTGTGCTCCGACACTCTCTTTCATATCGTCCCGCAAGACCTGACCCTGATATGAGCAGGCCATGGGAAAATGGGTCAGTTTCAACTGGGGCAGGAGTTTCTGAAGTCATAACAGAACACACTCTGAGCAAAGTACACACTCAGGAAGGGCAAGGCCTGTGTACTGTTTGTGTTTGATAAGCCGTGGCACGTGAAGCCCCACAAAAGAGCATGTTTCAAAACAAAGCACCAGGCTCCTACTGCTGTATGTCTGTAGGAAGGCTGTGTTTATTTCCTTACTCAGTCATTACACAACAGCGTGTTCGGATATCATAAACTCTCAAAGTTTTAACTTTCATTATTACAAATTCTGATTGAATTTTTTCCTTCATACAGGAAACATTCCTCAGTTTTAAATGTTGGTCCATAATTATATTCACTCCCTGATTTTGTTGTACATTGGAAACTGAGCATACTATGAATTGAGACTTTGCACCAGTGTTTACATATCTGTGATCCTCTGAGCTGATATGTGTGTGGCTGCGTATCTGACGTTCTTGTTACTTCCTGTTTTGACTCTAGGGGAGTGAAAAACGCCATCTTCTTCAGCACCAACCTTAATGGATCCTGCAGTAAGTGACACCTTTATGAAGCAAAACTTTAGATGAAAACCCCCCAGCCTAGATTTGTCTTGACCTAAATTTTTGAGCATGCATACATAGATTATTATGGAGCACTTATAGCCCTTATAGCACTTATGGAGCACATATAAGTATCAAGTACAAAACATAAAGTACCTTGTTATCTTGAGGCCACTGCTACATGTTAGTCAGTTTGAATATTAATTTGAACCGTAGTGAAGCCGGTGACAGCATGAGGTATGATGAACTCCATGCAAAACTATTGATCATCAATTCACTGAAGTGACAAACAGCATCTGAAGTGATAGATGATCGTGATCAAACGAGGAAAAATCTTTAAAGCGTTGCTGCGCTTCTCGCTGAGATAGAAATTCTCCCGAAATAGACGACATGCAAATCAGCGCATTTCTTCTGTTACTTTTAAACTGTCAGCATTTTCATTTCAGGCATTTCTTTTTTTTTCTGTTCCCAGCTGACCGTGGGATGCTGACTCTGAGGAGGACAACAGACTACGGAAAAACCGTCAAGACTGTGGCCAGTAAGATCTACTCCTTTGGCCTGGGTGGACGCTTCCTCTTTGCCTCTGTAATGACAGGCAAGGTTGGTATGAGTTCAGTTTTCCAGCAAGACAGAGAGAAATGATCTTCACACAGTGGCATAACACTGATTCTTTGGACCCATCAGTATGTCATAAAAGGCTTCATTGTGTTTGATTTGAAATATGATATGTATTTGCAAGGAGGTCTGTCACATCGTACCTACAGATCATTTTCATAATTGTGAATTGAAAAAGGCTTGTTGTTTTTCCAATATCTATGTGTGGAAAATGTGCATTATTCTTACTTCTGCGTTTGGTTTCACAGAGAAATCATTAGAGGAGTATCAGTTACATAACTATGTCAGTGCCTGCAGTTTCACTTTACTTGCCTACCCCACTTGTTTGAAAATTGTAGTGCACCGGGGTTACCAAATCAATCTGATTACATAGAGCTGAACTGCAGCCCAACACTGCAAAAAATGTTCAGTGACGCCCACCTCATTTAGCTTTTTAACCTTGGAAAAGAAGAGAGCTGTTGGTTTAGCCACTAGAGCATAATCAGTTCAACATACTGTACACTGACATGTGGAGGTAACACATGCCGCGATTGTTGTTAACATCAAGCAACACTAGTTATCATTTAAGACCTCCAAACAATATGCTTGTTTCTGATGTCTTTAATAAACATAGGAAGTGGAATTCACCAATGTCATAGTGATTCATGGGGAAATTAAACCTGATGCTTCTCCGGAATGGCCCATGTTGAAATGTTGTGGTTGAAATTGCCAGAGCCAGCGAATGAATAGTGGGACTGATCCGGTGTGTGTGGTGTTTGTGCATTTCTCTGTGTCCTCTGTGTTTTCTGCTTTGCATTGGTTTGTAGACTCGTCATCAGTCATTTTCTAGTTGTTTCTACTTTTAATCCTAACATTTCTCTTCTCCTGTCTGCCTTTTATTCTCCCTCTCTCTCTCTCGCTGTCTCATCTGCCTGTGACTCCGTCCCACTCTCTCTCTCTCTCGCTCTCTCTCTCTCTTTCTCTTTCTTTTCTGCCTGTCCATCTCTGTAGGGCACTATGAGAATGATCCATGTGTCAGTGGACCAGGGTGAGGTCTGGAACATGGCCCAGCTGCCCCCTGTTGGTCACGAGCAGTTCTACTCCATCCTCGCGGCAAACGATGACATGGTCTTCATGCATGTCGATGAGCCGGGAGGTCAGTCCCTGCAGCACCCTGGACAACTTAACACTTTTACTCACCACACTGTATAGTGACGGTGACATTTTCAACGTGGAGAAATAAGAAAAACACTGCCTCGCTATGCAGGCGGTTATCAGCATGAATACCATTTTCTTATCTACCATTATAATATGTAATGAATCCTTGCCTCTGTATTTTACCTGCGTGATCCAGTGTGTATTTTCCTGTGTTGATAATGGTTATAAATGTCCACAGACACAGGATTTGGCACCATTTATGTATCAGATGACCGGGGCACTGTGTACTCCAAGTCACTGGAGCGCCACCTTTATACCACCACGGGGGGCGAAACGGACTTCACTAACGTCACCTCTCTGCGGGGGGTTTTCATCACCAGTATCCTGGCTGAAGGTAGCTGTAATCATATGCATTCATTTAGATACACCAATAACAATGCATGAATGTATGCCTGTACTCAAAGTGCCCCGCACACCCTCACCTGCAAACTGGTTCTCTATTTCACACTGGAGGGGGGCCTTGTGTAAATATTTCATTAGCTGTTCAGTGTGAGGTGAGCTTCCTGCCTGGAGGAGCTGGCTGTCACTTCAGTAGAAATACTTCATGTCACCAGTTTCCCTCTGAATTATTTCCCTACTCTGGTCGCTGTCTTTGCTTTCAAGAAATGCCTTCTGTCTCACCCCTTAAATGTCATTTTATTTCTTTTCCTCGCACTTCTGTTGTACATGATCACGCTGTGGTCATAGGATTATTGCCAGGACACTTTGGACATGGCCACTGCACTAACTATGGGAACTTGTCATTTTTGGGTCTCACTATCAAAGCTTATTGCAAAACGCCTCAGTCTACATGTAAACGGAAGTCATTGTCTTGCTGTTGCAGATAGCTCAGTGCAGTCTGTGGTGTCCTTCGACCAGGGAGGGGAATGGGTTCCCCTGCAGAAACCTGCCAACAGCAAGTGTGATGCTACAGCCAAAGACCCAGAGGAGGTAAACATGAGGACGGGTGTGTCTGGACAAAAATGTAGGAGGAAGTAAACTTGATCAGGCCTAAGGGGAATTCTGCACTTTTGAAAGATACCGTGTTACTTCGGTATTATTCTTTTGTATGAGCTGCGATGAAAATGTATTGTTTGGTCAGTAAAATCACTCAGTGTTGGTACTGAGGACAGGCAGGTATTAAAACAGTGGTCGTGTTTGTCTCCACAGTGTAGTCTCCACATCCATGCAGCCTACAGCACAGCTATGAAGCTCAACATTCCCATGCTGCCGCTGTCTGAACCCAATGCTGTGGGCCTCATCTTAGCTCATGGTATCCCCCAACACACACAAACACACACACACACACACACACACACACACTCACCATCCTCTGCTGCAGCCTACATAGTAAAAGGTGTTCACACACATACCACGTTTTTTTTTGCATTTCTGAGATTTGTTTTGTTTTAAATAATGGATTTCTAATGCAGATGTGCTGTAT